>JBBPBX010102269.1:0-12062 GCA_038048925.1 Garcialebias charrua
TTTTAATGTTTCATTTTGTTGAACCTGTCCAGAGGATTAGTTTAACTTAGTTACACTTTAATGATCCTTTTGGTCCCTCCTGATGTGTGCATGCAGTATCAGGCTGTATCAGAAGCCACCCTGTTAATGAGAAGACGTGTTGGAATACTGTTCCTTTAATCAACCCCTCACATGCTGGCACACACTCATGGCAGGATGAAGAATTATAGAGACAAACCTTAAATATATTACTTTATTACACCCTTCTGTTTTTTTACAGTACTAACCACTCCTTCATATTCATGGATACAAAAATATAAATACATCTTTTTAAATAATATATTATATATATATTAAAAGTTTTTTAAACATGGTAGCATAACATATGGCCAGCCTGGTTTTCAGCCCAGATGTTTTCAAAAGCTGACTGATGTGAGACTTCTTGTCTCTGTGGATTAACTAACACATCTTTTGGAGAGTCGGGGGTGACAAAAGCAGAAATAATAAATCAACACACTTCTTCTCATGACTTCACGCCTCTAAAGGTTTCAAAGGAGAACATGGAGCAACATGTTGAGTTTAGTTACTATGATGTATTTATTTATGTCTCCTCTTGTCTTGAGCCTGTGCTTCATTTCAATTTGCTTTTCAGATTTAATGTCTTTTATTCTTCTTCTTGTCTTGAAGTATCTTCATAACTCCCCTTTACTCTGGATTTATGTTGCAAACTTCACAAGGACTCTGTGGTGTTGTTTTGACTTCCTGGGTCCATTCTGTTGAACAAAACAATCAAATAAATAAATTAATCAATTAATGAATCAGTCATGAACTGCTGTAAGTGTATAAAGCAAAGCAGCAGCCACACACATGGCTTGGTATGTCAGGGCCAAGGATTTGATGCCTGGCTGGTTCAGGTAGCAGGAGAAGTCGATCCTGACCGGGTCGTGGCGAAAGACCATGTCAGAGAAGTCGTCCTCGTTTGTGATGGTGTTCGAGAAGATGACACGGCTGTCGTTGAGCTACAAGATAAAATATTAGAACTGTGTTACAAAACAGGTTTACAAGCTCACATGACAGATTAGGTCAGAATAATCAGAGCCACCAAAGATTCCAGAATAGAAAAACAAGAAGCAAGAAGAGATCTAGAAGACGTTTATCTGCTTGTAGAAATGAAATGGTTGGAGGAGAGAACCCACCGTGACTTCTGTCCCACATCTGCTGCTGTTGAAGCTGAAAGTCACCAGGTGGTTTTGCTCATCCATCTGACCCCTGCAGGTCGGGTCGTTGAGGTGTAAGTCAGAGTAATCGATGCCTTTCTCCTCCAGGAGACACCCGACCAGACTGAGGGAAGCCATGTTCCTCCTGCACATGGTTGGGTTACCTAAAGGTCACCATGTTGACAATGAACCAAAGTTAGAAGATTGTCTCCAATAATTTAACTCCAATTTAATGATGTGATCACAGCTGCTGTACCCAAAGTGTCACTCTCTTTGTACTTGGAAGCAAAAATTGGCCGACAGAAGCAACGAGTATCTCCACCATCACTCATCTCTCCACAGAACTCATGATCGCTGCAGGTCCTGTCCTGACAGAAGGCCCCAGGAGAACCTGCAGAGGAACACACTGATGAATTATTCTGTAGAACCAGCAAGTGATCTCTTTATAGCAGATGCTGGACCAAAGCAGGACTTACGACACTCGGTCTTGGACCTCCAGTCCTCCAGTGTGGTGTTGGACTTCAGGCTGCAGGCTCTGGCGTAGGCCTCCAGGAACTGACACTTGAGGCCGTCCACTGCAGGATACCTGGACAAAGTGTCTGTGCAGGCGGTGATGTAGGGCTCTGGGTCGATGTCACAGGAGGTGAAGGGCGCCTCCTTCAGGAGGTTACAGCTGCTCCACATGATGAAACAGACAACATGGGAGATAACAAATGTGTTAAACATGTAATCTACCACAGAGACCAGAGTGAAACTCAGACAGGTGTTCTGGATGGAACTGCTCACCGCTCAGTCATCTTGGTGCAGTTTATCGATCTGTCATCAGTGTCATTATACTGCGTCTCACAGCTAGGGGGCGACACACAACACGGTCAGGACAGAAGTTTCTCTGCAGTCCATTCATCCAGCAGCAGTCAGTGAGGAGCTCTTACCTCATGGAGCTGTACTCAGGCACTCTCGCTTCACTGCTGTTTTGGCATAAACCCTGCAGAGATGATCCACCAGGTCCTGGACCCGTTCAGGGACCATACGACTCACATAAGATTTAAACTGAATGACCGCAGCAGCGGTTACATTGTCCATCAAAAAACAATCATTTTATTGTACCTTCCATGTGGATCTGTGCGGTGGTGCCATCAAAGAAGACAGAAATGTTGAAGTTGGACACAGACACCCTGGCAGTGACTCCAGTGTTGTCCTTAGAGATCTCCACACCTTGAACCAGCTGAGGGGAGTTGTCCAGGTTCAGTGGTGAGTTGTTCAGCTGCATGGCAGAGAGACAAAGTGGAGGAAACCCTGAGGTCACATGTCCAACACACAAACAGCTGTTTTCACACCAACAACCTCTGTATCAGAGAGCTGCTGCTTAATGTCACTGAGAGGAAACATGAGAGGACACATTCTGGATCCAAGTCCACTCACACTCACCAGAACTCTGCTGCCTTGCTTCAGGACGATGTCACTGTCATTCAGTTGCAGCTTCACACTGTCCAGAAAGCTCACGTCTTTACGACGCCGCTCCTGGAACTCGGCCAACATCTGGAAATTTGAGACTGATGGAATCTTCAGCAGAGAGTACACACACCGATCCTGCACAAAGTCCAAGTGGCCGTGGAAGTCGATGGCAGCAGGGCCAGTCACCGTGCAAATGGCGTCCAACCAGCAGCTGATAGAGACAGAAACAAACCCAAACACCATGAGCCGATACTGAGGGTCACAGCTGCCACATCTGTACAGTCCAAGATGTCTCACTGAAAACACAAAAGGTTGAGCTGATGGTCACGTTAAAGGAAACCCCACTGAATACAGACCCAACAGGTCCCTTTCCACAGTCACTACTCAGGTAAAATAATTTGAGAGCCTTCAACTGAGTTCCACCTGATAGTGACCTGGATCTGATGGTGGGGAGGCTGCTGGACAGGCCTGGTAATACTAAATGAGTAGAGTGTTTGGTAGAGGCTTCTGTCAACAAGGTCTTTAACTCACACCTCCAGGATTTTGAATAGTATGTACCAGAGAAGCTCAGAGACATGGAATCTGAATGGTTCGTGTTCAAAGCCTCCATTGAAGACGTGGCGTCCAGGAGCTGTAATCAGGATGACTGGAGAATGACACAGCTGCAGCTAACACTGGGGACGTTTACAGCCAAGCATGAAGCAGATGAAACGACAACCAGCTTCTTCTGAGGACATGGTTCTTTGAAAAATGGTGAACTGTTCATCATGTTCATACAACCCTCCAGGTTGGGATGAGTTCAGGTTCCTGGGAGTCATTTTTGTACACAGTGGTAAGACGGGGCAAAAGATGGACCGTCATATCTGGACCTGATCTGCAGTAGTGCGGGTGTTGTTCTGGTCTTTCTTGGTGAAGAAAGAGCTGAGCCAATAGGCAAAGCTTTACAGGTCAGTCTGTGTTCCTACCTTCACCAATATGGATCGTAACCTAAAGACAACAGTCTGGATACAAGTGGTCAAAATAAGATCCCTTTGCGTTAAGGCTGATGTCAGGCTTAGAGCGAGGGAGAGGACCTTCATCATCTGGGTGCTTTAGAAAAGAACCGCTGCTCCTCTGCCTCCTTGGCACCTCCTTGTGAAGGATTTCTGGGAACAACTCAATGGCAGGGGACCCATAAGCATATCCAGAACTTGCTGGAAGGATATATCGTCTTTAACCTTGAGCGGCTTGAGATTCCCCAAGAGGATTTGGAAAGAGTTGTTTGGCATATTATGTTTGTCTGTGTTTCCCTTATGGGTTATCTCTTGTGTCATATTTTCCTTTTTATGACCCAACTACTTATAAGCAGAATAAATTAGATGTATGTATGTATAAGTAGATTGATAGATGGATGAAAAACAGAAACATCCCTGAACAGATCAAATGTTAATCTCCCATCTAGTCCAAGTTGATCACAGCACTTCCCCATAATATCCAAAGTGGACATATTTACATGCCATTGCCTTGACAATGCTCCAGAGGCCCACAGCTGGAATTTTGAAGGACTGCAGTTTCACTACAGATGAAACTGAAACAGGTTTCAGGAACAGAGTGCACCACCGCACCTGCTTTATATACCAGACCTGAGGATAGAGAGCAAGTGTTAGTTTAAAAACAAACTTTTAAAAAGTATTTTCAGTCCACACAAATAAAAACACTCAGATATTATAGTTTAGTTCTTGGATCCAGCAGTTCACTGACCTGAGGTCCTGCAGCCACTTATATCTGCGTAGGCAGCATTATAAACATTATCACTGGGGTTTGTAACGGTCAGCGTATCCACAGAGCTATCATCAACCAGAACGTCAACAGCCTACAGAAACAAACAAGCCAAGAAACAAGCATTGAGCAGAGAGGACTAAAGTTAGACTAAATCCAAATAGTCCATTTAACTGTTATGGATCTAAGAAACACATGCGTACCACAGTCACCGATAAAAGAAGATTCAACTTCAGAGCAGCTTGTCTCCCAAAACTCACTAAAGACAACTGAGCCTGCAAACGGTGAACACACAGTCATTTCCATGAAACATGGACAACTGTAGCAACATTCAATATCACTTAATACATCGCTCAAGTTTACAAGACAGTGGTGAGACCGGCTCTGTTGTATGGTCTGGAGACAGAGACATGGACAAAAAGACAGGAGACAGAGACATGGACAAAAAGACAGGAGACAGAGACATGGACAAAAAGACAGGAGACAGAGACATGGACAAAAAGACAGGAGACAGAGACATGGACAAAAAGACAGGAGACAGAGACATGGACAAAAAGACAGGAGACAGAGACATGGACAAAAAGACAGGAGACAGAGACATGGACAAAAAGACAGGAGACAGAGACATGGACAAAAAGACAGGAGACAGAGACATGGACAAAAAGACAGGAGACAGAGACATGGACAAAAAGACAGGAGACAGAGACATGGACAAAAAGACAGGAGACAGAGACATGGACAAAAAGACAGGAGACAGAGACATGGACAAAAAGACAGGAGACAGAGACATGGACAAAAAGACAGGAGACAGAGACATGGACAAAAAGACAGGAGACAGAGACATGGACAAAAAGACAGGAGACAGAGACATGGACAAAAAGACAGGAGACAGAGACATGGACAAAAAGACAGGAGACAGAGACATGGACAAAAAGACAGGAGACAGAGACATGGACAAAAAGACAGGAGACAGAGACATGGACAAAAAGACAGGAGACAGAGACATGGACAAAAAGACAGGAGACAGAGACATGGACAAAAAGACAGGAGACAGAGACATGGACAAAAAGACAGGAGACAGAGACATGGACAAAAAGACAGGAGACAGAGACATGGACAAAAAGACAGGAGACAGAGACATGGACAAAAAGACAGGAGACAGAGACATGGACAAAAAGACAGGAGACAGAGACATGGACAAAAAGACAGGAGACAGAGACATGGACAAAAAGACAGGAGACAGAGACATGGACAAAAAGACAGGAGACAGAGACATGGACAAAAAGACAGGAGACAGAGACATGGACAAAAAGACAGGAGACAGAGACATGGACAAAAAGACAGGAGACAGAGACATGGACAAAAAGACAGGAGACAGAGACATGGACAAAAAGACAGGAGACAGAGACATGGACAAAAAGACAGGAGACAGAGACATGGACAAAAAGACAGGAGACAGAGACATGGACAAAAAGACAGGAGACAGAGACATGGACAAAAAGACAGGAGACAGAGACATGGACAAAAAGACAGGAGACAGAGACATGGACAAAAAGACAGGAGACAGAGACATGGACAAAAAGACAGGAGACAGAGACATGGACAAAAAGACAGGAGACAGAGACATGGACAAAAAGACAGGAGACAGAGACATGGACAAAAAGACAGGAGACAGAGACATGGACAAAAAG
The DNA here is from genome assembly GCA_038048925.1 of Garcialebias charrua. NCBI lineage: Eukaryota > Metazoa > Chordata > Actinopteri > Cyprinodontiformes > Rivulidae > Garcialebias > Garcialebias charrua. The sequence goes on from JBBPBX010102269.1 coordinate 6,101, forward strand.
ACAGGAGACAGAGACATGGACAAAAAGACAGGAGACAGAGACATGGACAAAAAGACAGGAGACAGAGACATGGACAAAAAGACAGGAGACAGAGACATGGACAAAAAGACAGGAGACAGAGACATGGACAAAAAGACAGGAGACAGAGACATGGACAAAAAGACAGGAGACAGAGACATGGACAAAAAGACAGGAGACAGAACTGGAAGTGTCAGAAATGAAGATGTTGAGGTTCTCCTTAGGAGTGACAAGGATGGATAAGATCAGGAATGAGATCATCAGAGGTACAGCACATGTTGAACAACTGGGAGATAAAGTTAGAGAGGACACACTGAGATGGTTTGGACATGTCCAGAGGAGGGACAGTGGTTTGGACATGTCCAGAGGAGGGACAGTGGTTTGGACATGTCCAGAGGAGGACAGTGGTTTGGACATGTCCAGAGGAGGACAGTGGTTTGGACATGTCCAGAGGAGGGACAGTGGGTATATTGGTAGAAGGATGTTAGAAATGCAGCTGCCAGGAAAAAGACAAAGAGGAGATATATGGATGCAGTTAGAGAGGACATGGAGGTAGTTGGAGTGAGGACAGAGGATGCAGAGGACAGAGTGAGGTGGAGGAGGATGACTCGCTGTGGAGACATCTGAAGAGGGAAAAGCCCCCTAAAAAGAAGAAGATGAAGAAGAAGACTTGCTACATCACTCACCACGGAGTCGTTGCGCCACAGTTCAAAGTACACGTAGCACGTCATGCTCGTCTGGATGTGCGGCACGTTCTCATGAATCTGTTCTTCTAACAAGGACAATCGATCATGAACCTCAAAATACACCTTGTCCACCTTAGGCCCCAGCAAACAGTCGGCTCTGGTGTGAGGGTCGTAAAAGCCGTTGAAACAGATCACGATGTTCTCGTGTGTCAAGTTCACCTGAAAGATCCACAACATACAACAAACATGAGGCAACAAGTTGTTTTTAATACATGACATGAAACCAAACTGTCTGTAAACATGAAGGTGTGAGCCGCTCAGGTTTCTGTCAGGTTCAAGCATGAAAGATACATGTCTGCAGATTTGTAATGTTTCATTCATTCAACCTTTATTTCTACAGGTTGGTCTCATTGAGCCTCGTGGACTTTTTTACAAGAGAGGCCTGGTTTCAACAAAGAACAGATGTGGAACAGACAATCAATGACTTCTGTACTGTTTCTAACATCTCACTGTGTAGTGTGGATGCTACTTGACTGTGAAACAAATTACCCCTTGGAGATAATAAAGATTCTTGAACTCATATTAAAGCATATAAAATGAAAATAAAATAAAGGAAATTATATAAAACAGAATAAAAACAGGAACATGTCTGCATTGGTGTCTGCATCTCCGCAGGGTGGCTGGACTCTCCCTTAGAGATAGGGTGAGAAGCTCAGTCATCCGGGAGGGACTCGGAGTAGAGCCGCTGCTTCTCCACATCGAGAGGAGCCAGTTGAGGTGGCTCGGGCATCTGGTTAGGATGCCTCCTGGACGCCTCCCTGGTGAGGTGTTCCGGGCATGTCCCACCGGGAGGAGACCCAGAGGAAGACCCAGGACACGCTGGAGGGACTATGTTTCTCGGCTGGCCTGGGAACGCCTTGGGATTCCCCCGGAGGAGCTGCTCCAAGTGGCTGGGGAGAGGGAAGTCTGGGCCTCCCTACTTAGGGCCAGTTTACACGGCGCGTATTTTGAGTGTAACCGCTACTTTCTCTTTGCGACTTTGCTTATCGCCTACACGACGCTGCTGGCCCCCCTCTTTGACTCCGATACTTTTCTGACCCTGCTCTCAAGGTGGAAGTTTTTCGCTGACCCCCCGCTGATAATGTAAACATCTCCCGTGGAGCTTTTGTGTCAACACATGCGCGCAGCCCGCACGCGCGGACAGTCTGACATTTCACGTGTCACGCTGCAAAATATAACAGTTTAACAATAATAAACAGTATTTATGTTGGCGTGGGAGATGTTTAAATTTATCTGAACTACAGTATCTATCTGGACTCGTTACATTTTTTAAACAGTGCGTAACGTGCTGTGAAAATGAAGACACCAGGTTTTTTATTTATTCAGCACCACAAAGTTTACAACACAAACACTGAGAATTAAACTGAACACACTATTAAAACACGTGAACCGAACTGTAACTACGTTAATGAACTGGACTCTTGCTGTGTGTTCATCTGGACCCATCAGAACCTCAGAACCATCAGCCTGTTGGAACGACAGCTTCTCCACCTGGCAGAAATAAATAAATAAATAAATAAAAACTCAGTTGTTGTGTGATCAAAGTAAACACAAGCAAACATTATATTAAGAACGTTGATTTACCTGCTGTAAGTCAGCTGTTTATCACGGAGTAAAGTCCGGTTCTGGTTCTGGTCCACTCAGCGTCTGGTGTGCAGCTTGTTAGATGAAGCGGTCCCGCTTGGTGTCAAATCTGTCGACTCTTATCCAAAATCCAGCTTTAACTTATTGTTAACTTGTTGTTAGCTCAACTTTTAGCACAAAAGAAAGTAGCAGACTGCCAGCAGAGTGAGGCAGCACGCATGCGCAGTGGGTGAAGGTTCAGCAGCACGCATGCGCAGTGGGTGAAGGTTCAGCAGCACGCATGCGCAGTGGGTGTAAGGGGGGGCATGAGGGAGGGGGGAGATTCGAGCAGATCCGTGTCAGATCCGTGTCAACGCAAAACTTTTAAACTAATTAACATACCCAAAGTTCCGTTTCCCCCCACAGTGTCCGTGTAAACAGGGCCTAAGGCCCTGTTTACACGGACACTGTGGCTGCTACCCCTGCAGCCCGACCCCGGATAAGTGTAAGATAATGGATGGATGGATTGGTGTTTGTCATTAACTTAACAGATGTTTGAAGACACAGAGAGGTCAAGGTCAAGAGCTTCAGATCTTTTTGTAAGATATTCCATGAAGCAGGAGCGGAGTAGGAGAAGGCCCTTTTTCCAAGTTCAGTCCTCACTGATGGAACACTGCAGGTAATCATGTCCTGAGAGCGCACGCTGTAGCTGCACTCACGCAAAGACATGTAGGAGGAGATGTATGAGGGCAGCAGACCAAGAAGTGATTTAAAGATGAAAATGTACCAGTGGAAGAGTCTGTGTGAGGTTAATGATGTCCAGTTAACCAGTGAATACAGGGTGCAGTGGTGGGTACGATAATCACAACCAGTTATGAATCTTAGTGCACCATGATAGACAACATCCAACATCTGCAGGATGCACCATGATAGACAACATCCAACATCTGCAGGATGCACCATGATAGACAACATCCAACATCTGCAGGATGCACCATGATAGACAACATCCAACATCTGCAGGATGCACCATGATAGACAACATCCAACATCTGCAGGATGCACCATGATAGACAACATCCAACATCTGCAGGGTGCACCATGATAGACAACATCCAACATCTGCAGGATGCACCATGATAGACAACATCCAACATCTGCAGGGTGCACCATGATAGACAACATCCAACATCTGCAGGATGCACCATGATAGACAACATCCAACATCTGCAGGATGCACCATGATAGACAACATCCAACATCTGCAGGATGCACCATGATAGACAACATCCAACATCTGCAGGGTGCACCATGATAGACAACATCCAACATCTGCAGGGTGCACCATGATAGACAACATCCAACATCTGCAGGGTGCACCATGATAGACAACATCCAACATCTGCAGGGTGCACCATGATAGACAACATCCAACATCTGCAGGATGCACCATGATAGACAACATCCAACATCTGCAGGATGCACCATGATAGACAACATCCGCAGGATGCACCATGATAGACAACATCCAACATCTGCAGGATGCACCATGATAGACAACATCCAACATCTGCAGGATGCACCATGATAGACAACATCCAACATCTGCAGGGTGCACCATGATAGACAACATCCAACATCTGCAGGATGCACCATGATAGACAACATCCAACATCTGCAGGATGCACCATGATAGACAACATCCAACATCTGCAGGGTGCACCATGATAGACAACATCCAACATCTGCAGGATGCACCATGATAGACAACATCCAACATCTGCAGGGTGCACCATGATAGACAACATCCAACATCTGCAGGATGCACCATGATAGACAACATCCAACATCTGCAGGGTGCACCATGATAGACAACATCCAACATCTGCAGGGTGCACCATGATAGACAACATCCAACATCTGCAGGGTGCACCATGATAGACAACATCCAACATCTGCAGGGTGCACCATGATAGACAACATCCAACATCTGCAGGGTGCACCATGATAGACAACATCCAACATCTGCAGGATGCACCATGATAGACAACATCCAACATCTGCAGGATGCTTGTAGGAGCGTTGATAATGTGACCCTAGTCAATTTAAGATAGAACTTTATTGATTTAACTTTATTGATAGAACTTTACTGATTGAACTTTATTGATTGAACTTTATTGATTGAACTTTATTGATTGAAATGTATTGATTGAACTTTATTGATAGAACTTTACTGATTGAACTTTACTGATTGAACTTTATTGATTGAACTTTATTTTCAACCTTTATTTAGTCAGGTAAATCTTTTGAACCTCATGGGCTCATTTACGAAAGCGACCTGCTAAAACTAAAGAACAATGAACAGCAGTGATAGAATTTCATTAAACAATAAACAAACAAACAATAAACAATAGAAAACAAAAAGAGAGAAAAAAACAAAAGATTTTTTTTTTTTTTTTTTTTTTAACAAAGTATCAAAAAACTAGCAAAACATTATAAGGTAGACGTATAAAATCAAAGACAGGAACAAATCTGCATTGGTTTTTGCCAGGATTCCAACAGATTCTGAAAACCATTTAGAGAAGTCAAGGTCGAGAGCTTCAGATCTTTTTGTAAGATATTCCATGAAGCAGGAGCAGAGTAGGAGAAGGCCCTTTTTCCAAGTTCAGTCCTCACTGACGGAACACTGCAGGTAATCATGTCCTGAGAGCGCACGCTGTAGCTGCACTCACGCAAAGACATGTAGGAGGAGATGTATGAGGGCAGCAGACCAAGAAGTGATTTAAAGATGAAAATGTACCAGTGGTAGAGTCTGCGTGAGGTTAATGATGTCCAATTAACCAGTGAATACAGGGTGCAGTGGTGGGTACGATAATCACAACCAGTTATGAATCTTAGTGCACCATGATAGACCACATCCAACATCCGCAGGGTGCTTGTAGGAGCATTCATGTAGAGAATGTCACCGTAATCAATGGAGGGAAGGAAAGTCACAGATACAAGGCGTTTCCTAACATTCAGTGTTAGACATGATCTGTTTCTGAAAAAGAAACCCAGTTTAACTTTCAATTTCTTCACTAGGTTTTCCACGTGGAGTTTAAAAGAGAGATGTGAATCGATCAGGATACCCAGATATTTATAGGAATCAACAAACTCAATAGGGACACCATTTGAAGATAAAATCAGAGGAGGATCTGCTGGAACCGCCTTCCTATTTGAAAAAAACATCCCTTTTGTTTTATCAGCATTTAGGACAAGTTTGAGACGGAACAAATCTGACTGGATGATGTCAAAAGCGGATTGCAGTAACTGGAAAGCCTTAGCTACTGTTTTAGCTCGGCAATAAACAACTGTATCATCAGCATAGAAATGTAAGGATGCATCAGGGATGCAGTGACCTACATTAGCTATGTAGATTGTAAAGAGAGTTGGTCCTAAAACTGAGCCTTGTGGTACACCATTTTTAACTGTTAAATAGCTGGAAGAAGCACCGTTATGTTGAACACATTGCCTCCGATTGGAAAGATAGTTAGAAAACCAACCGATGGTGTGATCAGAGAAACCGATTTCTGAGAGCTTATGACACAGGATGTTATGATCCACAGTGTCAAAAGCTTTAGACAGGTCTAAGAAAA
>JBBPBX010102270.1:0-12062 GCA_038048925.1 Garcialebias charrua
TATATATATGAATATATATGATGTGTGTGTGTGTATACATATATTTATCTGGATATACAGTACACAGAGAGAGGGTTGATACTTTGTCCCACAGGACTTGATATAGCACTGATATAGACTTGTTCATCCCAAAGATCCAGTCCCCCGGCACAAACAGCAATATTGTGTATGCTGTTCAGTGTCAGGAGGGCTGTGATCAGTCTTATATCAGGGAAACTAAACAGCCACTGGCCAAAAGGATGGCCCAGCACAGAAGATCAACATCATCAGGTCAGGACTCTGCAGTCTACACTCATCTCCAGGCCAGCGGTCACTCTTTCAGGGAGGAAGATGTTCACATCCTTGATAGAGAGGAACAATGGTTTGAGAGGAGTAAAGGAGGTCATCTTTGTGAAAAGAAACCGTCCATCATTAAACAGAGGTGGAGGCCTCCGGGCTCAACTGTCCCCCTCTTACAATGCTGTTATTGCTAGTATCAGGGTTGCCAGATCTCCAGACTGAAAGAAGCGATCAGCTCCTTCAAAACAAGCACAAACAAGCGACTCGCTCTTTCAAAAAAAAAAGCCCAAAAAAAGCCCAGCTGGCAACCCATCCCATCCATCCATCCATTTTCTTCCGCTTATCTGGGGTCGGGTCGCGGGGGTAGCAGCCTAAGTAGGGAGACCCAGACTTCCCTCTCCCCAGCCACTTGGAGCAGCTCCTCTGGGGGAATCCCAAGGCGTTCCCAGGCCAGCCGAGAAACATAGTCCCTCCAGCGTGTCCTGGGTCTTCCTCTGGGTCTCCTCCGGATGGGACATGCCCGGAACACCTCACCAGGGAGGCGTCCAGGAGGCATCCTAACCAGATGCAACCCATCCCATTGTGTAAAAAAGGCCGTTTTAAACAGCTTATTTGTGATCCATTTTGTCCTTCTATTGTCAATCTGTAGAATGCCAGTCATGATGACTTCAACACAGATTGTCACATGAGTAACACTTCGACAAGTGGAGAGGAAGACATCAATTCCAGCAGTGACAATGAAGATGAGCCCCACACTGAGAATCCTACCATAAGCATGTGGGATGTGGACAATTCTGAGGTAAATGCACTGTTGCAAGTTGAGGTTCATATGTATTTTCTATATTCATTTGTCTCCTCCTTAATGCAGTCTTTTCTTCCAACCTGTAGAATGAAGAAGCCCTGTCATATTCTGATGAAGACTTGACTGATGCTGCTAATAATCAAGATGAAAAACATGCTGATGATGATGTGATGGAGGGGAATACAACTAGAGAAAACACTGCAGAACTTCCAGTGGTATGTAGACAGTAGTTCAATAAAATTTGTAGTACCGTAGTTGTTGTGGGTTCATTAGGTGCAATTATAGCATTTAGACACAATACTACTACAGCTTACAAATTAGAATAATAACAATAATATAATAGAAATAAGTTTATACCCAAATGCAGGGCATTGTGACAGCATGCAGCACAAGTAAGGCAGCAGTTTGAAAAAATAGGAAAATTCAAATACTGTAGCCACTGTTGAACTCAAGCCACACAAAGACGTTTTTCTATATTTTTAGTCCAAATATTGTAGATTTATACAATTTTAAATGGAAATTTCAAATTTAGCTCAGAAATAGAAAGGTATAACAAGTGTAATATGTTAAACAACAAGACTGCAAAACCCCTTTTTAAATTAATTTTTGTAAACTTTAGGAAAATCAATATTTAGCCAATGCACCATGATGTGAGTTATAAGGTGAAAAATACTTTATGCTAGACTGACATTATTCATTAAGTTTGCTTTACATTTATACATGTTTTTTTTTCATATATTTTTTCCTATAGGGCAGTGAAGACCAAGCAGATGGTGACAAGCCCCTGTATCCTGGTGCACCTGTTTCAAAGGGAGAAAGTTTATTGATGCTCATGTCGTATGTGCTGCGGAACAATTTAACAGGCAAAGCACTAACTCATTTACTGGAAATGTTCAACCTAATGTTTCCAGGTCTGATTCCACCCTCGCATTACCTTTTCCACAAAGAATTTGGAGGTTCGTCCCTGTCTGAAGTTCACTTTAATGGTGAAAAATGTAAAGCATACCTTGGCATTAGTGCACACTGTCCATCTCATTGTACCTTTTGCAACACTGAGTTTGATGCCATCAGAAGTTTAAAAAATGGCTTCTTCTTTCTTGTAATTCCACTCCATACACAGATCAAACAACTTCTGCAGGAACATGATGTCAGCCTTACTGGAAAATACATATCCATTGGGGTTTTAACCGACATACAGTCTGGTGAAGAGTACTGTACCAGAAATTGTGTGACATTCATTCATTCAACCTTTATTTATACAGGCTAGCCTCGTTGAGTCACGGGGACTCATTTACAAGAGGGACCTGTCTCACTCACACCAAACAACCATCCACTCTCACACTCACACCTAGGGTAAATCTAGAGTCACCGATCAGCCTAACAAGCATGTTTTTTAGTCTGTGGGAGGAAACCGGAGTACCCGGAGGAAACCCACGCATGCACGGGGAGAACATGCAAACTCCACCCAGAAAGGCCCCGGACCGGGATTTGAACCGGCAACCTTCTCGCTGAGAGGCAGCAGCTCTACCAATTGTGCCACCGTGCTGCCCAGACAGTGGAGACAGTGACAGTGGAGTTATAGGAGAAGATGATTTGACGCTCATTTGGAATTGTGATGGTGCACCAGTTTTCAAAAGCTCTAAATGCAGCATTTGGCTAATTCAGTGCCAGATAATTGAACTGGAACCAGAAATACGGAAAAGGCACATTTTGTTGTCAGCAATATGGTTTGGGCCAGCTAAGCCATCAATGATGACATTGCTGACACCATTTGTTAAAGAAGCTTCAATATTAGAAACTGAAGGTATTTCCTGGCAGGACAAAAGAGGACACAGTCATGTTTCTAAAGTGTTTGTGCTGATCTGCAGTTCTGATTCTGTGGCTCGTCCATTGCTTCGTAACACTAAACAGTTCAATGGTTTTTATGGATGTGATTTTTGCTTGCACAGAGGCGGTAAATCATATCCATATGAACAACCTGAACCACCACTTAGAAATGAGAGGGATCATTTTAGCCATGCAATGTCGGGTACAACTGAGGAGCCAGTGTATGGAGTCATAGGGCCATCTCCTTTAATGCAACTTCGACACTTCCAAATGATAAATGGCTTCATTCCTGACTATCAACACAATGTCTGCCTTGGAGTCACTCGCCAACTCTCTACATTGTGGCTTGATTCAACAAATAAAGATCCCCCTTGGTACATAGGCAAAGAGCTTAATGAAACTGACAAGCGACTTGTGAAAATAAAACCACCAGTAGAGATTACTAGGACTCCTAGGTCTCTGACTGAACGGAAGTTCTGGAAAGCTTCAGAGTGGCGAGCATTTCTCCTATTCTATTCTCTGCCTGTATTAAAAGGCCTGCTCCCTGCACGATTTTGGAACCATTTGTTCCTACTAGTGTTTGGCGTTTATAAATTATTGCAGGATACCATAATGACTGAAAGCATCTTGATAGCAGAGCTAGTTTAAAAAAAAATTATTATCATGTTCCAAAGACTGCATGGGAAATACAACATGACTTTTAATATCCACTTGCTTACACACAGTGCTCAAAGTGTCAAACAATGGGGACCATTATGGGCTACATCGACGTTTGCATTTGAATCCAATATGGGCACTCTCATGAAATATTTTAATGGAACACAGTATGTCCCCTCACAAATAGTCAGGACATTTCTGTTGTGGAGAGAATTACCAGAAAGGGCCAAGAACACTATCAATCCAGATAATGATAAGGTTCAATCTTTTGTTGAAGAACTTTACTTACATAAAAGAAAAACTGAAAATTGTGAAGCCCTAACCGAAAGTGTCGGAGGTTTTGGTCATCCTGTGGTGCAAAACTGCTTTAAAATAGCCTACAGGCTTGCTATTGAAAAGTTGTGTGGAAATCTAAGCAACTGCTTCTGGTCTTACAACCGGTTTTTGATCAATGGAGTTCTGTGTCCCAGTCAAAACTACGACAGACTAAAAAAGAGATACAACAGTGCTGTATGCCTGAAAGATGGAACCCTTTGTTTAATTGTAGACTTAATTGTTTTTAAACAAGTATGTTTCCATCAGATTTCTGCTTTTTGTTCATGTGCCAAATTATGTTGTGTTTTAGTTGAAGTCCTTGCTAAATCAGACAGGCCTGTATGTAAAGATTCACAGATTAATGTACAAAGTACTTTCATTCATGAGGTTAAAAAAACTGAAAGTGTCATTGCTGTCTGGCCTGTCATGATTAAAACAAAATGTGTTCTTGTTGAAACAGAAAATGCTGTGTACATAACACCATTGCCAAACCCTTACGAGAGAGACTAGAAGTTGATTAATAAATTCAAGTAAAAATATTTCTCTGTTTCTGTGTATGTTTTTAAGGTACCGGTACATAAAGATAAATCAATGAAGCGCATATTATTTTCTGTAAACTTTTAAACTCCAGCACCATATAATCTTGAATATGCAAGTTCATAACAGGTACTTTTTCAAAGCAAATGTGTTATGTGAAAAACTTATTCTGCGACATAAATTAATGATCATTTTATTTTGCTATTGGATTAAAATAATGTATCAGTACTTTGTAGAATAAATAAGTAAAGAGTACAAAAAAGAAAGTACAAGTATAAACTTTAGAATTATAGTATAAAGTATTTTAATTACCGGTAGTTTTGAAACTTTTTTTATACTTTTAGGTATACTTCCCTATACTAATCTTAAGTATATCTAATGTAGTTTATAAAAAGTAAACTTAAAGTGCACTGCCTTATTTTAGGTTTAAAATAAGTATACTCGTAGTACACTTTGTTTTAAGTATACCTGAGATAAGTACATAAAAGTATACTGGAAGTATACTCTTTAAATTTTAGTTCAAAATTAGTATACTTAAAGTATACTTAAATATACTTCATTTTGCTAAGGGTACTGTATTTAGCCACTTATACTAGCATATTTAGCTACTTACACTAGCATATTTAGCTACTTACACTAGCATATTTAGCTACTTATACTAGCATATTTAGCTACTTATACTAGCATATTTAGCTACATCTACTAGCATATTTAGCTACATCTACTAGCATATTTAGCTACATCTACTAGCATATTTAGCTACTTCGTTGACTCGGTTCCTCCAACAATGAAGCGATGAACAACCTGAAAAGCTCTGAGTTGTATCAGTATCTCCACAGTAATAAGGTTGGTGGTGTTTTGTTAAAAGAGATGGGCCACAATCTTATTGACCTTAAATCAGACACAGAGCAGACAAAGTCTTAAAGTCTCCGTCACTGAACTTTACAGAGAAAATCATAAAACTGAAGATGAACAAATAATGTAAAGCTGTGACCTCCATACACTTGAAATCATACCTGATGTTCTCGTCACTGTTTTCAATCCTTCTGAGGATTCGATATCTCCGGTGGGTTATTGTAGTCCAGACACAAGTCCGGACCCGTCTGTCGTTTGTCATCAAAGTGAAATGAGCTCACATACAGAGTTTTGGGTGGTCTCTTCAAGTTCACATTTTTCAGCCACACTCTTCTTAATTCCTCATATGTAGGTAGGAGATGGAAACTTTACCTCTTTTCACAGGAACTCTTTTTGTTTTGGGTCCGTGTTTAAAACTCTTTTGGTTTGGTCTGGTTGTTCTGCAGCCGTGAACACAACAGGTACCTGAACTCAGCACGGCTATTTTAGTAAACTTTACGGTTGTTAAATCCGAAGGACCCGGGTTCAAACCCCGGCCACTACACACCTTGGGGTGTCTATGAGTGCACACCTATTTCTCCAGCTCCCCGGGCGCTTTCTATGGCTGCTCACTGCACCACCTGGTGGTGGTTGGGTTAAATGCAGAGATGAATTTCGTCTATGTATGGGAAACATACACAGATGACAAAAAGGACATTATTATTATTATTAAATGTGAACAAAACAAAAACAGTTTTATCTGATAAACTGAATGTGAATTACTGTACTTTCAAATAAACCACGGTCCGTGCTCTGCCACCATGGTTAACCAATGATTACTGCTACTTCCTGTCTGACAGGAAGTTGTAGCCATAATCATTTAGACAGTAGACCCCCCAGGAATAAGGTGGATATCACTGAAGATAAAAATACATTGAACTTGGAACTGCCTTTTGTTCCTTGTTGTCTTTTGATCTGCAAATATTCAAACCAGTTCTGAGTCACAAAGCGCCTCCAGGATGTTCTCACAGATCACTGACCGCTGGTTTAACTGTGAAACTCAGGCAGTGATGTTTGTGATTTTAAACACTCGTAGTGTCATTAACCAGAGTGGACCCTAGCGTTTACAGTAAGAGCGACCAGAACGTGTGTTCAGCTGTTTACTCCTTCAGTCCTGTGAATCTGTGTCACACTGACTGACCCTGATGGAACCAGTGAGCTCTGGACTTTCTGAAACTCTGCCTCATTTCTCAGAACCCAAACCCACTTTTACCATTTAAGTCAAGAACCCTGACATAAGAATGTCCAGCCTGATTCTGTAAAAAAACAAACACCCTTGGACGAAGCTGAGCTTTTTGTCATCCAGTGCAAATATGTGCCGCAGCAAAGTATTTTTAACTCTTTGTTCTACATCTGACTTCCTGTTTGAACCCCTCTAAAACAAAAGAAGGAGGAATTTAAGGTGGAAATGCTTTCAGAGCCACACAGACATGCTCTTCTAAAAAGGATGTAAAGGAAGTGTGATGCACGACCCAAGACAAATTTAGCTTTATGTGCCAATGAACACGTGAACAGGACCTTTAGAGTCAGGTTCAGAGCAAATGTGTGCTAGCAACCAAGCTAAACTTGCAAGTTCCCAGCATGGGATGTTTTCCTCATGCATGCATCTGGAGCTTAAAGGCAACATTTCCAGTTTGGTGTTTGGGGTCAAAGTGGCCGTGGAAAATTGGTAGGTGCACTAAAATTTTCAGCAAATTAGAGAGTGTTCAGGATTGGACCAGGTTCTGTAGTTCTGTAATTCATTTAGAGTCAAACTTTGAAAAGAGAGAGGCCACTCCACATCATAATCATTTTATTGCTAATAAATGACCTGCTGTAGCTCTCCATATGGCTGAGAATCTTCACCAGCATACTCTCCATATGGGTTTCAAAATTGTGTGGTTCAGTATCCCACCGTGGTGCGACACATGTGCGTTGCAGCTGCAAATCAACACAGTGAGGGAAGTTTTCCTGTTTTGATTGCTGTAAAATCAACAGGAAAAAATTGCTCATTTAAAAAACATCACCTGTCTTCTGTTGCAAAAAGCAGAGGAAATAAGTCATTTAGAGTTAAAATGGGTCGTTAAATAAACACTTCATAGATCAGGAGTTTAGTTTTGTGCAAAGTTACAACACTTGGCTGTATTTTATTTATTTATTAATAAAATTTGTTCTTTTTATTTTATTTTTTTACAAAAAACACAATACAAAACAATCCCATAAATGATAACGTACCAAAAATTTAAAAAATGAAAGGTAGCAGAAAGAAGAAATTCTTATTACGGTATATCTGCCCCTTTTTTTCAAGCAATCAGTTCAAACAATAATAATCTTCCAGTAACGGAACAACATGAACTCTTTCTAATTTTCTAACTAATGCACTACACATCACGCTACTTCATATATATTTTTTCAACAATTTAGTTTTGATCATTTTCTTAAATGTACACATTGACTTGGCATTTTTAACTTCATTCTCCAAACCATTCCATAATCTAATTCCCTGGATTGAGGTAGAACGTCCCTTCAAACTAGTTCTGAATTTTGGTTTTACAAATATCTCTGTCCCCTTAAGATTATAACAACTTTGTCTTTTAACAAAATGTATTTGGATATTTAAAGGTAATGCGTTATTCTGAGCCCTATACATAACTGATAAAATATTATAATCTACCAAATCATGGAACTTCAATAACTTCAGTTGATAAAATAATGTACTTGATGGATGACAGTAATGTTTTCTAGTGATAATTCTTACAGCTCTTTTCTGTAATACAAAAATAGGCTTTGTGATTGTTTTACACATTTTCCCCCAAACATCAATACAATAAATTAAGTGTGGAACAATGATTGTGTTATACAACAAATACAGAGCTTTATCCTTAAATAAGTCTCTTTTATAAAGTAACACTAGAGTTAATTAATGTTTGAAGCCAGATTATTGCTTATGATTTATCCCACAACTAAAGACCCACAAAGGCTTCCTTGCATTGCATCCGTAAAATGGACAAACATGAGCTTTGCAACGTATTCGTTTTTTCCTGATTGCATTTTGAGTGCCCTGCCTTGAAAAAAAAAAGCAAAAATAACACAAATAGCTGCAACGCTGCCATGTTGAGTGTTTTTCTGGGTTGTAAAGTTTTTGAATGATCGAAGCAGCACGGCTGCCACTGCAAGCTGTCAGGAGACATAAAAGACAAGAAAATGTAAAGATGTCAGAGAGCAGTGTCTCCGCAGTAGGACACCTCAGTTCTGCTTCAACCTCGGCTGACGTAATCGTCTCTAGCATGCACTTCGTCTTACCTCGCCGTGCGCTGACCCCGTTTTCTGCACTACTAATCGCACTCGACGGATAAGAAAACAATCCAAGTAAGGAGAGGGGACGGTGCAGGCTCTTCCGTTACCCACAGCTGACAGGTTGGTATGACCCTGACTGTGGTCGCCCTGTAAAAGTTATACATTTCTGCAATTGTCAGAAGTTTATATCAGAGTCAGAGTCAGAGAATCTTTGTCATTTGCACCACATGTGATACATGTGATGAGACGAGATTATGTACACAGGGTCCCAGTTACATCCAACAATAAAATGTAAGAGAAGAACAGTAATAACATCTAAGATATGAACTAAGAAAAACATCAGCTAACAATACACTAAGCACTAATACCATAGAAAAACATCACTCCAAACAGCAGCACGAACATGAGTCTGTATGAGCAGATGGGCACGAATGAAAAACAGCAACATGAAACAGATCAGCAGCAACATGATGTGATATTTTGCAGTGATTATTCTGGTTAGATATTCATGAGTCTAACAGCCTCAGGGTAGAAGCTGTTCCTCAGTCTAGTGGTTCTACACTTAATGCTCCTCAACCTCCGTCCTGAGGGGAGTGGGGCAAAAAGTGTGTGTGCTGGGTGAGTGGGGTCTTTCATGATGCAGGTGGCCCTCTTCCTGCATCTGGAGGTGTAGATGTCTGTGATGGTGGGGAGACTGACTCCAACAGACTTCTGTGCAGCCTTCACCACTCTCTGCAAAGCTTTTCTTTCTGCAGCTTCGTTCAAATGCGGAGGCTGTAAACTGCCAAAAGGGTGTTAAAATCTGGTCATCATTCCAAAATGGCCGCCTTCCCATTTATCGTACAACGTTGGTGCCAGAGGGTTTTCTGTGCATCTTGGTCAATTGGACAAGTGTACCAAATTTCATGATTCTACGTCAAACGAAGGCCAATGCGGAGGGTAATTTGAACATTTCTAGGTGGCGCTCTTGAGCCATTTCTTTAAGTCAGCCATAAATTCAGCTGTGCCATTAACTCAAATATTTATATGATCATATACTTACAGCATTTTTCTCAAGTTTGAATTCATTTTTGATTTTCTTAAACGCAGGCTTGGATGCATCCTTGCACTAACATTTGGTTAAACGTCTCAGTGTGCAAGATGTTTGTATCTGTCAGCTTCTGCTGATATTTGACCACTTCTTGTCTTTGGTGAACAGAGTTCATTTAAACTAATGGTTTCCTGCACTATTCTGACTTTTAATCATAGTTTGTCACTTTTCAATCAGCGTCAGGTTTAGGCTTTGAAACCAGTCCAGAAGTTTGAGCCCTCTTTATCCAATCAGAACCCGGTTCTGATGGGTTTGGGATCATTTTCCTTTCGTAACACACAACCATGTTCATGTTTCAACCACCCAGCTGGTTTGAAGAGAAGTTTCTCAATCATCCATCCATGATGATACCACCACCGTGCCTGACAGAAGGTAGTGTTTTCAGGTCTGAAAGCCTCCCCTTCACTCCTACAAACGTTCTTTTCGTCTTTTCCTCAGACATTTGTCTTGTTTCTGTGGATAGCTGCAGGTTTCAGTCCAGCTTAAAGGACAACACCCACCATGTTTTCAAATTGCATCGCCATTAATATGTACGGTAGTAGTAACTTAAATATTAAAACAGGAGCGTTTTATTGATATTGTAGAGAAATAACGCTAAATGTGTTATTTCATGACTTAAAGGCGATTTTAACGCAGCAGCTCCGGCAAACAGTGTCCCTCTCCATATATGGGCATCAACGTCACTGAAGGCTCCACCTTGAATGCATGCATCAACGTAGCTTTCTTATTTCTGACCAGAGTAGTTACGAATACAACTAAGAAAATGCTGAACCGATGTGCTGCCCAGTTCTGCAGCAATACCTCGAAGGATGGCGTAAGTGTTCATTACAGTATTTCCCCAAAATCAAAAGGATTCCGAATGCATGGATAAAGTTTGTTCAAGTCAAACGAGCTGACTTCATTGAACCGGAAGACTACGAGTCAGCAATGATGCAGGCATTTGGATTTAAGGGGAAAACACTTTTATTTCTTTTGTTATTTATTTTCTTCACTTTTGTTACACTTTTGTTATTTCATTTTATGCTCATGTTTATTAAATGTTTAGTGTTTTAGTGTTTGTGTAACTTTTCATACTTTCACACTACTACTATGCAAAAACTACTATGCAAAAACTCAGGACAGTATTACACTTTTATTATTTCATTTTATGCTTATGTTTATTAAATGTTTAGTGTTTTAGTGTTGGTGTAACTTTTCATACTTTCATACTACTACTATGCAAAAACTACTATGCAAAAACTCAGGACAGTATTACACTTTTGTTATTTCATTTTATGCTTATGTTTATTAAATGTTTAGTGTTTTAGTGTTGGTGTAACTTTTCATACTTTCATACTACTACTATGCAAAAACTACTATGCAAAAACTCAGGACAGTATTACACTTTTATTATTTCATTTTATGCTTATGTTTATTAAATGTTTTAGTGTTTTAGTGTTTAAATGTTTACTGTTGCACCGAGGGACAGAGAGAAATGCAATTTCAATTCTGTGAATGTCCTGTACATATTGCAGTTTTGACAATAAAGTTGACTTTGACTTTGACTTTGAAAAGTTGTACGAGACTGAAGGAAGACTGTGCCAACTATCCATGAATGAATTTGTCGCGAGCGAATTAAACTTGTGTCCAACGTGGCTGCATGAGGTTCTGCAAATTTTCTGGTGGACTGTGGGCTGCAGGACCAGCGCTCTATGTTTTTTTTATTTTTTAGAACTTTTTAATAAGATATAATCGCTGCGGCTGAAGCTGTGTGAAGCTGCCGGCTCGCCTTTTTTTTTCTCCCCCCGACCTGTCAATCTACTGAATTGATTGACAGGTCGGGGAGGAAGCGATCACTTGACTTTTGGCAAAAAAAACAAAAGAAAAGCCACTGGAACTTTCACTGAAATCAGCATCACTCTCATAATCCTCCATTGCAAACTCACTCCTGCCTTCTGACTGGATCCTTTATTTACGTCATTCCGGACTTCGGCAATCATCGGCGGGGTTTCCGGATGCTTCCGGGACTCAGTTTTTATTTTTATTTTTTTACACTCGCCTGGCCCAAATGCAAAAATGAAAATAGACATCATATTCTACTACAGTAATTGTCCAATATGGTGAATTGTTACTGTCCCGGTGGGCATTTAAAGGTATAGATCTTGGAGGCGGAGCTTCTCTCTCGGTCCTCTCCACAGTGAAGTAAAACCGGCAGCACGATGGATCAGTGGTTAGCACGTTGCCTCACAGCATGAAGGTTCTGAGTTCAATCCCCGGTTGGACCTGGGGTCTTTCTGTGTGTAGTTTGCATGTTCTTCTCGTGCTTGCACGGGTACTCTGGTTTCCTCGCACAGAACAAAAACAGACATGTTGGTCTGCCTTCAGGCCCAGGCCTCCCTTGAAAAA
>JBBPBX010102272.1:0-12061 GCA_038048925.1 Garcialebias charrua
CACTGTCCTTAGAAACCACAAAACAGTCACACACACAAACACACACAATTTGAATTGAACATGTTATATTTACATGCCTATTACATGTATATATAAGTACATATATACATGTATATGTAAGTGCATATATACATGTATATGTAAGTGCATATATACATGTATATGCAAATGCATTTAAACATGTAAATGCATATATGTATATATACAAGAATATGCATATATGTACATATGCATAAACATATAGATGTATATATGCATAAACATATACATGTATATATATGCATATACATATAATGTACAGATAGACATATACATGTAAATATAACATGTTCAACTGAAATTGTGTATGTTTGTGTGTGTGACTGTTTTGTGGTTTTTAAGGACAGTGTTTTGTCAGGACAGTAATGAGCTGTAATCTGATTGATTGTCTGATTGTTTATAGCGTATGACTGTCCAAACAAACAACTGTCCATAAAAACCACAATACACTCCCATACACACATAATTGAACATTAAGGTTGATGAAACCACACGTAGCAAGTAATTCTGTTTAGGAACACAAGAACTAAAATGTACCTTGGTATTCGTGTTTAAAGGAAGTTGATCGGGCTTCTGGCTACCTACGATCTCCTGACTCTGGACGTGTTCACAAGACATCTGTAACAGATCATTTATACTTATATTTAGAGGAAATTCTACATTTTGATGATAGCTGCTGTCACATGTAAACCAATAAACTGTCACGTTCAGCAGCCCCATTGGCCCCTGACCCTTTAGGCCCCGCTGACCCTTTAGGCCCCGCTGACCCTTTAGGCCCCGCTGACCCTTTAGCCTGACCTACTCCCTTTAGCCTGACCCTCTCCCTTAGCCTGACCTTTCCCCTTTAGCCTGACCCGCTCCCTTTAGCCTGACCCAGCCTGACCCTCTCCCTTAGCCTGACCCTGACTCCCTTCTGTCTGTCATAGTTTTTGCCCCTTCTGTCCACCCTCTCCCTTTAGCCTGACCTGCTCCCTTTAGCCTGACCCTCTCCCTTAGCCTGACCTTTCCCCTTTAGCCTGACTCGCTCCCTTTAGCCTGACCCTGACTCCCTTCTGTCTGTCATAGTTTTTGCCCCTTCTGTCCACCCTCTCCCTTTAGCTTGACCCTCTCCCTTAGCCTGACCTTTCCCCTTTAGCCTGACCCGCTCCCTTTAGCCTGACCCAACCTGACCCTCTCCCTTAGCCTGACCCTGACTCCCTTCTGTCTGTCATAGTTTTTGCCCCTTCTGTCCACCATCCTCTGCTCCTGTCTTCTGACCCTTCCTATTTAGTTCCTGCTCCTGTCTCTGCTCCTGTCTTCTGACCCTTCCTATTTGTTCATCCCAGTAATGCCTGTCACCCTCCTCTGCTTAGTTCATCCCAGTAATGCCTGTCACCCTCCTCTGCTTAGTTCATCTGCACCATGCTTATGTTCTTTGTTTCTGTCCTTTCCTCAGTCTTCCTCCTCAGTCATGTCTCACAGCCACTCCTGTCAGTCAACTGTTCACCACGCCCCTTCTACCTCAGCCTAGCAATCAGTTTCATTCCTTCCACCTGTTTCCTTCCACCTGTGCAGCTCAGCATTTAAGCTCCTGCCAGCCACTGCAGTTTGCTCAGTCATTGTTGTTGAATATTTGGTTCCAGCTCTGGTCACAGACATCACGGTCCTCTGTTTTTGCTTGCCTGCCTTAAATCTTAGTTTAAGGGTTTTGCCGCCACGCCGGCTTTTGTTTTGTGTTGTTTGGTTAATAAATAAGTTTTGGTTTCAAACATCTCCTGCTTCGATCATCTTGCCTGCTTTTTGGGTTCACACCAAACGGATCGTGACATAAACATTACATGATTGTTTGTTTTTGGCCAAAGTATCCATCTCACATAAAGGAAAGATGGATGGACAGAGTATTTACAAAACTCCTCTCATGATAGGTGGACTAAGATGAAATTAAAATTAGCTGAATGAAAGAAAACTATAAATTTAAAAACTGTGACTAATAATATTGAAGTCATACTTAACAATCCCTGCATTATTTATATAATTGATATCTATGTCATATACATACACACAAATATACATATATACATGTATATAAGCATATCATAAATGCATATTCATGTACAGTGTATATACATATATGCATATACATGTATATATGCATATACATATACTGTACAGAAATACATATACATGTAAACATAACATGTTTAACTGAAATTGTGTGCGTTTGTGTATGTGACTGTTTTGTGGTTTTTATGGACATTGTTTTGTTAGGACAGCCATACGCTATAATCAGACAATCAGATTACAGCTCATTACTGTCCTGACAAAACACTGTCCTTAGAAACCACAAAACAGTCACATACACAAACACACACAATTTCAGTTGAACATGTTATATTTACATGCCTATTACATGTATATATAAGTGCATATATACATGTATATATAAGTGCATATACATGTATACATGTATATGTAAGTGCATATATACATGAATATGTAAGTGCATATATGCATGAATATGTAAGTGCATATATACATGTAAATGCAAATGCAAATATAAAGGCATATATGTATATATACATGAATATGCATATATGTACATATGAATATACATATTAGGGATGCACCGATCCACATTTCTCACTTCCGATCCGATCCAATACTTATTAACTCGGTATCGACCGATACCGATACTTTCCCGATCCGATACTGTTCAAGTATTTGACTCTGTATAATGAAACTTTTGCACCCAAACTATTCATTTTAACATTGTGTGAGATAAACCCAATGAAGACACTCTTAAGCCTTACAATAGAGAACCCCCCTATTGTAAGGCTTAAAAGTGTCTTCATTGGGTTTATCTCACTCAATGTTAAGAAGGGCAGTCACAGAATGTGATTGAACACAAGTGCTCTTTGAAGCTGGATCGGAAAAGTATCGGCAGGTTTGATCCGATACCCGATACTTAAATAATGCTGGTATCGGATACCGATACCGATACTGGATCGGATCTGCCCCATCCCTAATACATATACATGTATATATATAAGCATATGCATATACTATACAGAGACATATACATGTAAATATAACATGTTCAACTGAAATTGTGTGCGTTTGTGTGTGTGACTGTTTTGTGGTTTTTATGGACATTGTTTTGTTAGGACAGCCATACGCTATAATCAGACAATCAGATTACAGCTCATTACTGTCCTGACAAAACACTGTCCTTAGAAACCACAAAACAGTCACACACACAAACACACAATTTCAGTTGAACATGTTATATTTACATGCCTATTACATGTATATATAAGTGCATATATACATGTATATATAAGTGCATATATACATGTATATATAAGTGCATATATACATGTATATGTAAGTGCATATATACAAGAATATGTAAGTGCATATATATGCATGAATATGTAAGTGCATTTATACATGTAAATGCAAATGCATATAAAAATGTAAATGCATATATGTATATATACATGAATATGCATATATGTACATATGCATAAACATATACATGTATATATGCATAAACATATACATATATATATATATATATATGTATATACATATGCTGTACAGATAGACATATACATGTAAATATAACATGTTCAACTGAAATTGTGTGTGTTTGTGTGTGTGACTGTTTTGTGGTTTTTAAGGACAGTGTTTTGTCAGGACAGTAACGAGCTGTAATCTGATTTATTGTCTGATTGTTTATAGCGTATGACTGTCCTAACAAACCACTGTCCATAAAAACCACAATACACTCCCATACATACACAATTGAACATTAAGGTTGATGAAACCACACGTAGCAAGTAATTCTGTTTAGGAACACAAGAACTAAAATGTACCTTGGTATTCGTGTTTAAAGGAAGTTGATCGGGCTTCTGGCTACCTGCGATCTCCTGACTCTGGACGTGTTCACATGACATCTGTAACAGATCATTTATACTTATATTTAGAGGAAATTCTACATTTTGATGATAGCTGCTGTCACATGTAAACCAATAAACATTACATGATTGTTTGTTTTTGGACAAAGTATCCATCTCACATAAAGGAAAGATGGATGGACAGAGTATTTACAAAACTCCTCTCATGATAGGTGGACTAAGATGAAATTAAATATATATACAAGAATATGCATATATGTACATATGCATAAACATATAGATGTATATATGCATAAACATATACATGTATATATATGCATATACATATACTGTACAGATAGACATATACATGTAAATATAACATGTTCAACTGAAATTGTGTGTGTTTGTGTGTGTGACTGTTTTGTGGTTTTTATGGACATTGTTTTGTTAGGACCGTCATACGCTATAAACAGACAATCAGATTACAGCTCATTACTGTCCTGACAAAACACTGTCCTTAGAAACCACAAAACAGTCACACACACAAATACACACAATTTCAGTTGAACATGTTATATTTAAATGCCTATTACATGTATATATAAGTGCATATATACATGTATATGTAAGTGCATATATACATGTATATGTAAGTGCATATATACATGTATATGTAAGTGCATATATACATGTAAATGCAAATGCATTTAAACATGTAAATGCATATATGTATATATATACAAGAATATGCATATATGTACATATGCATAAACATATAGATGTATATATATGCATATACATATACTGTACAGATAGACATAGACATGTAAATATAACATGTTCAACTGAAATTGTGTGTGTTTGTGTGTGACTGTTTTGTGGTTTTTAAGGACAGTGTTTTATCAGGACAGTAATGAGCTGTAATCTGATTGATTGTCTGATTGTTTATAGCGTATGACTGTCCTAACAAACAACTGTCCATAAAAAACCACAATACACTCCCATACACACACAATTGAACATTAAGGTTGATGAATCCACACGCAGCAAGTATATCTGTTTAGGAACACAAGAACTAAAATGTACCTTGGTATTCGTGTTTAAAGGAAGTTGATCGGTCTTCTGGCTACCTGCGATCTCCTGACTCTGGACGTGTTCACATGTCATCTGTAACAGATCATTTATACTTATATTTAGAGGAAATTCTACATTTTGATGATAGCTGCTGTCACATGTAAACCAATAAACATTACATGATTGTTTGTTTTTGGCCAAAGTATCCATCTCACATAAAGGAAAGATGGATGGACACAGTATTTACAAAACTCCTCTCATGATGGGTGGACTAAGATGAAATTAAAATTAGCTGAATGAAAGAAAACTATAAATTTAAAAACTGTGACTAATAATATTGAAGTCATACATAACAATCCCTGCATTATTTATAAAATTGATATCTATGTCATATACATACACACAAATATACATATATACATGTATATAAGCATATCATATATGCATATTCATATACAGTGTATATACATATATGCATATACATGTATACTGTCCAAAGTTGGACAGATTCTGGAAAAAGGAGCAATACCTGATCCTAATATGTCAGACACAAGTTTCCCTGTTTTTCCCAGCACGTCAAAATGTTGCTTTCCTCCTGACACAAGTAATATTGGAGAAAGCGCATTTAAAACATCAGGCCAAGCCACTTCTACCACATACTCAAAGGATAAACCAGACAGAAAAGATGAGCTTCTCAAACAGGAATCCTCAAAGCAGATTACATGTCTACAAAACTTCTGTTATGTTTGTGGTAAGCCACAAACTAAAATTTCACGCCATTTGCAAACACACCAGACGCATCCTGAAATTATCCAACTGTTTTCCCTTCACAAGGATTCTAAAGAGCGCAAAGTTTTATTAGAAAAATTGAGGAACAGGGGAATTCACAAGCATAACAATGCAGTTTTACAAGGTGGACAAGGGCCCTTGAAAGTGAAGAGAAAGACAAAAGCTAAGGCCGTAGATGGAACATTTATTCACTGTATCTACTGTGAAGGAATGTACGTTCAAAAGCAACTATGGAGACATGTCCGTAGATGCCCCTGTAAGCCAGAAAATATGGATATGGATAATCCACCTGGAAGAGCCAAAGTGCTGAGTTTGGCTTTGGCTAAAGAGTCTGCATTCTATCATGAAATCTGAAGTGGTGTTTGTAAGATCATTAAAAGTATGAAACCCGACGATGTTACCTCAGCTGTGAGAAATGACCTGTGTATTATTCAGTTTGCTCAGTCACTCCACAACAGACATGGACAAGACCCCTCAAAATACGACTACATGCGACAAAAGCTTCATGAAGTTGGCCGTTTGTTGATATGTCTGCGCACAAAATATGCAATACATAACCTAGAGGATGCTGTGAAACCTGCTAACTTCCAGAGAGTTGTGCAAGCAGTAAAGACTGTGTCAGGCTTTGATGAAGAAACACGTTCATACAAAAAAACAAGCCTTGCCATAAAACTGGGACATACACTGAACAAAATCTGTAACCTTGTTCATTGCCGAGCACTCATGGCAGAAGATGAACAACTGATGAAGTCGTCAGACGCATTCAAAAAACTGTGCTCATCAAAATGGTCAGAGATGGTGTCTCATAGTGCCCTTAGCACTTAAAATCATGCCAAATACAATAGGCCATTAACATTACCATTCACTGAAGATGTTAAGCTTCTGCATCAGCATCTGAATAAATCAGGAGAAAATGCCTTTAACACCTTGAAAGATGAAGCCAGCCCCCAGACTTATGCAGAACTTGCAAAAGTTACACTTGCATAGGTCATTGTGTTCAATCGTAGACGAGCAGGAGAGGTTTCAAAGATGCACCTACGAAGTTTTATGGAGCGTGACACCACCAAGCTCCATGATGATGTTGCCATGGGTTTGTCAACGGTTGAACAGAAGCTCTGCAGCCATTTCACTCGGGTTGAAATCATTGTGAAAAGAGGCCGAAAGGTTGCAGTTTTACTCGCACCAAATGTGGTGGATGCACTGACTTTATTGGCAAGTAAGAGAGAGACATGTGTTGTTTTACAAACAAACTTATTTCTATTTGCAAGACCTAAATCAATGAGTCACTACAGAGGACAGGACAGTCTGCGTGTTCATGCAAGCCAGTGTGGAGCATAGCACCCAGAGTTCCTCAGGTCAACACAACTACGGAAACATGTAGCCACGCTCTCACAAGTCTTGAACTTAAAAAACAATGAACTTGACCAGGTTGCAGACTTCTTGGGCCATGACATCCGTGTTCACAGGGAATTTTACAGATTACCAGCTCCCCCAACACAACTGGCAAAGATATCCAAGCTACAGGTTGAAAAAAATATGGAGGAACTTTTTTTTTAAATAAAGTATTTAAAAGTGTAACACAGATTTATACAATATTAATACATAATACAGAAAGGTACATACCCCAGATACTGGTAGCATACTGGTTATTTAACCAGTATGTATATTTTGTACCAGACTATTCTATAAAATGACATGTTATCTTGTACTCAATTGGTATGTACCTGGTACCTATGCAACCTGGCTTTATAATGAAATGACTAATAACCTAGTTGCCTGGTATGTACCGAGGTCTTTGTTACAATCAAAAAAATGTGTTCAATAAAAAAACAACTGGACTTTTATTTGTAGCAGAAGACGTTTCGCCCTTCATCCAAAAGGCTTTCTCAATTCTAAGAGAAGAGACCTGTCCAGGTGTCCCTGTGATGGACTGGAGACTTGTTATTATTATAACTTGTCAGTTATTATTATTATTATTATTATTATTATTATTATTATTATTATTATTATTATATTATTACTTAAAAATGTGTTCCTGTGATGGACTGGAGACCTGTCCAGGTGTCCCTATGATGGACTGGAGACTTGTCCACGTGTCCCTGTGATGGACTGGTGACTTGTAAATGTGTCCCTGTGATGGACTGGAGACTTGTAAATGTGTCCCTGTGATAGACTGAGACTTGTCCAGATGTCTCTGTGTCCCCCTTCAATGTAGCCAGTCCAAAGTTGGACAGATTCTGGAAAAAGCAGCAATATCTGATCCTAATATGTCAGACACAAGTTTCCCTGTTTTTCCCAGCACTTCAAAATGTTGCTTTTCTCCTGACACAAGGAATATTGGAGAAAACACATTTAAAACATAAGGCAAAGCAGTCTGCATTCTATCATGAAATCTCAAGTGGAGTTTGCTATTTATGAGACTGAGCTGAATGCAGCACCTCAGACTGAGGAAGTCTTTATTTAGGGCCTTGTCATCAAATTTATCAGTGAACTTAAAAGGTATGTGGAGCTTTATTAGTGTTAACAAAAAATACAATTTTTCCTATTTATATAACTAGGTTGAGGAATCTTAGCAAATAAATCCTTTGCAAAATATGACTTTCTTTTGGAATATCGAGGTGAACTGATCACCAAGGAGGAATGTGAGAGGAAGCAACAGGTTTGCGATGAATCGATGAAAGTGTTTTTGTTTGAATTGTACTTTGATGTAAAAACTGTAAAAAAAACTTTGTCGAGGAAGTCTTCTTTTATAAGACTGAGCTGAACATAGCATGTAAGACTGAGGAAGTCATTCGTCCGAAACACGTCTTCAGTCTGAGGTGCTGCATTCAGCTCAGTCTTATAAATAGCACCCTCTCACAGTGGATCAACCAGTTTGCAGGTCCTCCTTGATCATGAGAGCAGCTGGTTTTGGCTGTTCAGCAAACTCGTTGATCCACTGTGAGAGGGTGCTATTTATAAGACTGAGCTGAATGCAGTACCTCAGACTGAGGAAGTATTTATTTATAAGACTGAGCTGAGTACAGCATCCAAGACTGTGGAAGTCATTTGTCCGAAAGGTTTCCTCAATCTGAGATGTTGCATTCAGCTCAGTCTTATAAATAGCACCCTCTCACAGTGGATCAACCAATTTGCTGATGACAGCCAAAACCAGCTGCTCTCATGATCAAGGAGGACCTGCAAACTGGTTGATCCACTGTGAGAGGGTGCTATTTATGAGACTAAGCTGAATGCAGCACCTCACACTGAGGAAATCTTTATTTATAATACTGAGTTGAATACATTATCTCCAGACTTGGACAAAAGACTAAACATTTCCAGTTTTTTTTTTTTGCTTTTCTTTGTGTTGTTTTTTTGAATGTCCTGAGGACCAGACTTAGCTTTTTTGATTATTCTACTAGAATTATTGAGCATTCATCAG
The DNA here is from genome assembly GCA_038048925.1 of Garcialebias charrua. Lineage (NCBI taxonomy): Eukaryota > Metazoa > Chordata > Actinopteri > Cyprinodontiformes > Rivulidae > Garcialebias > Garcialebias charrua. Next base: position 9,205 of record JBBPBX010102272.1, read on the forward strand.
GGTATTTTAATTTTAGTATGTGTCTTGTTCAACAAGCTTTCTAGTGTTTTATGTTTTCATGTAACAAATGTGATGCCCTGTGATAAACTTGCGAACCGTGAAAGGTGCACCCCGCCCCTTGCCCTATGATTGCTGGATATGGGCACCGGCGACCCCCGTGACCCAAAATGGAAGAAACGGGTAAAGATAATGGATGGATGTAGAAAATGGGCAATGTTTAGGCTGATGGTCCTCCTTGATCATGTGAGCAGCTGGTTTTGGCTGTCATCAGGAAGTCTTTATTTATAAGACTCAGCTGAATACAACATCTCAGACTAAGGAAGTCTTTATAAGACTGAGCTGAATACAGCATCTCAGACTGAGGATGTCTTTCGTCACTCGTAAGTTAGGGATAACCTGTACTTTACAGTGGGTTGTGGTGAACCGTGTAAAAAAAGTACAATTTTGTTTTAGAAATATGTACAAGTTTATAATGTTAATGTTTTATAATATGTAAATATGTCATCTCAGACTGAGGAACTCTTTCATCGCTCGTAAGTCGGGGATCACCTGTACTTTACAGTGGGTTGTGGTGAACCGTGTAAAAAAAGTACAATTTTGTTTTAGAAATATGTACAAGTTTGTAATGTTAATGTTTTATAATATGTAAATATGTCATCTCAGACTGAGGAACTCTTTCGTCGCTCGTAAGTCGGGGATCACCTGTACTTTACAGTGGGTTGTGGTGAACCCTGTAAAAAAAGTACAATTTTGTTTTAGAAATATGTACAAGTTTGTAATGTTAATGTTTTATAATATGTAAATATGTCATCTCAGAAGTCTTTCATCGCTCATAAGTCAGGGATCACCTGTACTTTACATTGGGTTGTGATTAACCCTGCAGAAAAAGTAAAATTTTGTTTTAGAAATATGTACAAGTTTGTAATGTTAATGTTTTATAAAATGTAAATATGTCATCTCAGACTGAGGAACTCTTTCGTCGCTCGTAAGTCGGGGATCCCCTGTACTTTACATTAGGTTGTGATTAACCCTGCAGAAAAAGTAAAATTTTGTTTTAGAAATATGTATATAATGTTAATATGTTTTATAATAATGTAAATATGTCAACAGAATTTAAGTTTTTATTTTATTTTATTTGAAACATTTAAGTTTTATTTTATTTTAAACATTTGAAGATTTGTTAGTGAATATAAATAAAGTATGTGCCTAATTTGTTTAATAAAATGACTTCATTTTACTGAAGGGTCCTTGAGTAAAGCAAAAGGATAATTCCATTTTTAAGTTGAAATTGACAGTTATTCAATTTTTAACATTTCTATTGCAGATCTTACCAGCTAATAACTTTTTATTTCAGGTCACTAAATCAATACGGTTGTATTAAACTTTTCAAATTAAACCAAGATTGATTTCTGACATAATGAACCAAATAATAAAAGAAATCGATAAACCATACCATACCATTTTATTTATAAAGCACTTTCAACAGGAACAAGTCCACACCAAAGGATAAAGGAAGGGCTTTGTTTTGTAACGGCAACACTTGGTGAGTTGGAGTGAAATTTAAGGCCTAGCTTTCTTTGAAGGAATGCATATCGCCCATCTGAGATGTTTTGCTATCAAAAAGTGAAGATTCCAATAGCAGACAAAAAAAACAACTATAAGCTACTGCCACACCCATTTTTCTTCAATAAGACCAAAATATACTCAGTCTCACTTTTGTTTGGGAAAACGTCACAACAATCAATTTATAATATTTTCCTAATGCAGTGTCCTGTCACATTTGTGTGTTTTATGTTAATTTTATGTTAAGTAGGCGGAGTTTAAATGTCCCTTTAAAGACCCCATAATGCATGTTTGTCCTCATAAACCACATTTTTTGACGTCCTTGTAAACCACACTGGAGTCTGGGTGGTAAAACGTGCTGTGAAGCTCCTATCGGAAAGCTAAAGTGACCCAAATTTTTTTCAAAATTTTTAGAGTGCTCTGAGCTTGGTCCCAGGTCGCTAGGACCTCGGGAAGGGGTAGACCCCGTATTACACCTTCGGGCGGGTTTGGCGAAAAAGTCCGGCTAAACCACATTGACAAACCTGTGTGTGTGTGTGTGTGTGTGTGTGTGTGTGTGTGTGTGTGTTGTGTGGACATCATGTGTGTGTTAATATGTATTATTATTACAATAACTAAGTAAATCCGTTACAAACAGTTTGTACAGTCATATTTGTTGTGCTCTAAATAAAATCTAAAATAACTCCTAATTAAATCCTGATAAACATTATTTTTGTGTTCCAACATGTCAAAATAGTATATACAGGGAACCCCCGTGTTACGAACGAGTTCGGGACCTAAGAACGGTTCGCAGCTCGATTCTGCCGTAGGTAGGGGGTGAAATTTTTTTTTTTTTTTAAATTATTAATTCATTCATTCATTCAACCTTTATTTATCATGCTAACGGAGCGCGCGCACACATTTAAGCATGTACAGTAGTGTACTGTAATGTTAAACATTGCTATTCACATTTACAGAATAAATAAAAATATATTTTCTTACTTTGAGATGGTCAAAGCCGACATCTTAGGTTGCCATGCGTTGATTGTTGTCGGGCCGAGCAGCGCGGCGGCCGGCCAGTGAACCACCGCAGCTGCTCCAGACCTGTGTTAGCTAGCTGGCTAGCTTCTGCTAGCCAAGCCATGAGCTGGTGTTGGAGCGGCGGCGCGATCAATCTGCAGCTGCTGCTGCTGCCTGAGACATCCACAAAGTTCACAGAGACGTTTCCAGCTCGTAATTAATCCATATGAAGCCATCCTGGTCACCAGTCTTCGGCCGGCTACCGTGTTAGCTCCCGTGTTAGCTTCTGGAGCTA
>JBBPBX010102273.1:0-12061 GCA_038048925.1 Garcialebias charrua
AAAAATTGGCGATTTTGAATAAAAATCAACTTAAAACTGGTTTAGTTTTTAGTAAAATAAGTTTATAGTACAAATCAAAGGATAAAGACAATAATTACATAATTACATTTATTTTTTCAATTTTTTTTTCTTTCCATGATGAGCCTCCCCTGACCTCACGTCACTGTTACTGCCTATAGTCATACTACTGTTTACATTCACTGTTTACATGTATTACTACTGTTTACATTTATTATTACTGTTTACATTTACACTACTTTTTATATCTACACTACTGCTGATATATATATTCTTTTTACTATTATTGCATATGCCACTTTACCTCTATACCAATATCAACTACCTCATACATATACTGTGTACATTAACTTCATATGCTGCTTTGTCACTCTTTTACAAATGTCAATGCCAGAACCATTTTATTTTATAGATATACATTTTACACTTTTATACTACTATGCAAAAAACTCAGGACAGTAATACACTTTTATTATGTTAGATCTGACCTCCGTGATATCACTTGTGGAGTTCCTTAGGGCTCTGTGCTTGGACCAAAGTTATTTATTTTATATGTGAATGACTTGGTAAATGTGTCAGGACTTCTTAAATGTGTTCTTTTTGCCGATGACACCACATTTTTCTGTTCGGGTAAAGACATAAAACAGATTTTGGATATGATGAAAACAGAATTTATAAAAATACAAACTTGGTTTAAATTAAACAAATTATCTTTGAATTTAGATAAAACTAATTACATGATATTCAGTAACAAAAAGAGAATTGTTGACGATCCATTTGAAATTGAAGATGTTGTGATCTGTAAAGTGAGTGAAGTGAAGTTTCTGGGTGTTATCATTGATGACAAACTGACATGGAAACATCATGTAAATTCCATTAAAACAAAAATAGCTAGATCAATTGCAGTACTGTATAAAGTCAGGGATTTTTTAATTGATAAAGCTCTGTATATGTTGTATAACACAATCATTGTTCCACATTTAATCTATTGTATTGAGGTTTGGGGAAAAGCGTGCAAAACAATTACAAAGCCTGTTTTTATTTTACAAAAGAGAGCTGTAAGAGTAATCACCAGAAAACATTTCAGTCACCCATCAAACACCTTGTTTCTTCAGCTAAATTTATTGAAATTCCAGGAATTGGTAGAATATAGTATTTTATCAGTTATGTATAGGGCTCATAATAACACATTACCTTTAAATATCCAAAGAAATTTTATAAAAAGACAAAGTTATTACAATCTCAAAGGGACAGAGATATTCATCAAACCACAATTCAGAACCAGCTTAAAGGGACGGTCTACCTCAATTCAGGGAGTTCGATTGTGGAATGCTCTGGAGAGTGATGTTAAAAATGCAAAATCAATGTATACATTTAAGAAAAAGGTCAAAAAGGACTTGCTCAAAAACTATATATGATGTAACTTAGTGTGTTTGTGTATTACACTTATGTTGACTGATGATGTAGCTTAGTGTGTTTGTGTATTACAGTTAGAAAAATTAAGTAGAGTTATTCATTTTGTGATGTAGTTTGTGTATTACAGTTAGAAAAATTAAGTAGAATTATTCATTTTGTGATGTAGTTTGTGTATTACAGTTAGAAAAATTAAGTAGAATTATTCATTTTGTGATGTAGTTTGTGTATTACAGTTAGAAAAATTAAATAGAATTATTCATTTTGTGATGTAGTTTGTGTATTACAGTTAGAAAAATTAAGTAGAATTATTCATTTTCTGATGTAGTTTGTGTATTACAGTTAGAATGATGTAGTTTGTGTATTACAGTTAGAAAAATTAAGTAGAATTATTCATTTTGTGATGTAGTTTGTGTATTACAGTTAGATAAATTAAGTAGAATTATTCATTTTGTGATGTAGTTTGTGTATTACAGTTAGTAAATTAAGTAGAATTATTCATTTTGTGATGTAGTTTGTGTATTACAGTTAGTAAAAGTAAGTAGAATTATTCATTTTGTGATGTAGTTTGAAGGTTATCATTGGTTGAACAAACTGTGAAATAAGGGGCAGATATAATAAGATTTCATCTTCTTTCTGCTCCTTTCATTTTATCCTACTTGTATTCTTGTATCTGATGAAATTGTCTTGTATTGTTCTTTTAAAATGAATGAATAAACATCAAATCAAATCAAATCAAATTATTTCATTTTATGCTTATGTTTATTAAATGTTTAGTGTTTTAGTGTTGGTGTAACTTTTCATACTTTTATACTACTATGCAAAAACTACTATGCAAAAACTCAGGGCAGTATTACACTTTTATTATTTCATTTTATGCTTATGTTTATGAAATGTTTTTAGTGTTTTAGTGTTTAAATGGTTACTGTTGCACCGAGGGACTGAGAGAAATGCAATTTCAATCCTGTGTATGTCCTGTACATGTTGCAATTTTAATAATAATAATAATAATGTATTTTCCTGTCATCTGCGTATGTTTCCCATACACAGACGAAATTCGTCTCTGCATTTAAATTTTGACAATAAAGTTGACTTTGACTTTTGACTTTGATGTGTTTTCCATTTTGTTTCTTTATATTGAAGATTATTTTCATATATGCACAAGGTTCCTGTTAAAATTGCTAAACACATCGATTGCACTGCCCTGTAATCAGTTAAACTATTTTTACAGTAAGGTACAGATTAGGAATTAATTAGGTTTTAATTGGCCCTGTAATATTAAAGGTTAGTATTTCATTAAATTTAAATGGTAATACTGTATTTTGTTAGGGATAATTCAAAGTCAAATGCAAATGGATAATTTGGTTTAAACTGTCCCTTAAACATTAAAAGGTTATTTCTTTAAACGTAAAAACAAAGTATTAATAATTAAATGTTTGTTGATCAGGAAACTCGTTTGGGCATCCAAGAACAGCTTCATCGGGGTTCATGTTGACGTCTGTGCATCCTGGGAAAAGCTGCTGCACCCACGACCCGCCATCAGGATGGATGGATGGGTTCATGTTGACGTCTGTGCATCCTGGCAAAAGCTGCTGCACTACCCATGACACGACATCAGGAAGGATGGATGGATGGATGGGTTCATGTTGATGTCAGTGCATCCTGGGAAAAGCTGTTGCACCCACGACCCGACATCAAGAAGGATGAATGGATGGATGGATGGAAGGAGGGCTGTTCAAATCTAATAATCTTTTTCTTATGATTCTTTAAAGGTCAAATGCAAATGGAAAATATTCTTATCTTCCAGTATGTTTTTAAACAAACACTATACAGTACTGTACACACTTAACATTGTAAAATATGTTTAGGAAATTATTGTTCAATGACACCACTTAAGAAAAAAAATGTTTATTATGAAAACTAAGAAGTGAAAAAAGCACAAAAATAAATACTGCATCCACCTAAATTATTTTTTTCCCGTTGTCTCATGGGCTTCTTCCAGAAGACACAAGTTGATAAATTCTGGTGTTGACTTCTTTCTCTTAACTGTAAAAGAAGTAAAACATGGTTACCGGTAATTCAGTCTAGATACGGTTTTTTATATATATAAAATATATATATTTTATAAGATATATATAACAGTGGCGTGCCCTCAAGGCCTGCAAGGCATTCAGAGAAGGCCTTAAAATAATTTATTTAAAAAAATATTATTTTTTTCAAGATGGCGTCTGGTGAGTTGGGTGTGGCTGTTCGTTCTGGAGGAGCTGGTCATCTAAAAACAAAATCTGAAATCTGTGTGTATAAAACGACAGATGGTAAAGTAATAGTTGAGGATGAGCTTCTGAACTTTATTGTTGTTAAAATGAGAACTCTGGCCACCGATGAAATTGTTCTGCTGGTGTCAAACAAATTCTCTTCTGAATGGATCGAGGAGTCCAAGCGGACATTGTTTGAAATGTGTCCAACTTCAACACGTTGTGTGAAGCACAAGGGGCCTCAGAAGGACACCAATAATGTCAAAGATTGTTTAAAAGTGCTTAATGAGTGTGGCAATAATATTCCCAGATTTGTGTCACACAATTTGGATGAAGTGCGTCCTGTTGGATTCGAACATTCGACTCTTAATCTGCACTCCTCAGCAGAGTTCAACAGCTGAGCTGGGACATAACTAACCTGAGAGTAACTCTGGATAATCAGAGATGTGAAAATGAGAACGTGAAGACATCTACAGCGGCCATGGAGCTCCGAGTAACAGCTTTGGAGAAACTACAAACGAGCACACCTCCTGGCCAAGGAGACGCTGCTGGACGGGCCAACGCCCCTGCGTGGGGGATTCCCAGGGAGACACAGGAAGTGACGTCACCTGCTCCTGAAATTCTGGGAAGCTCCGAATGTTGCATTCCTGGGCTGAGTGATGTTCTGACGCCACACTTCAGTCTCCATCATGGAGTACTGTGTTAAAGAGAGGTACACGCAAGCAGGCCAACACAGTGACACAACCTGCTCTGCAAGCTCGCCCGAAAAAGGAGCTGCGGAGAAAATTGGGAATAACTGGCACTGGAGCAGACGGAAACATCCCAGTGATTAAAACCAGACTGGTGAGTGTTTTTGCTACGAGGTTTTCTCCAGAGGTAGATGAGGATACCTTGCACGCCCATCTCTCTGATAAACTGGGAAGATCTGTGACATGCAGGAAAATAGAGTCGACAAATAGCAGATTTGGGTCATTTCACGTGAGGGCAGAATGTGAAGAAGTCTCTGAACTGTACAACGCACAGCTTTGGCCAGCAGAACTTATGTCCGCCGATATTATGAGGCTCGCAAATTAAAGGCGAGTGTTAATGTGGAGAAGTCTGAAGGCAGCTCTGTATCGGACCCCTTCAGTGTCTCAAACGGTGTGAGACAGGGTAGCATCCTGTCTCCCTTTTTGTTCAATGTTTACATGGATGACCTGTCAAAGCTTTTAAATGACTGTGGAACAGGTTGTAGGGTCGGAAATAAGGTCATCAACCATCTTATGTATGCCGATTGTAATGGACCTACCCAGGGTCAAATTAAGGTTTTTGAACTGTCCAGTGATGACCTTTACTGACCTCTCAGTAAAGCAAGACATTTACTACAAAATTATTCATTTAGCTATAATCTGATAACATAGTCACCAATAAGAGACTATTTCTATCTTTGATTTTAGGCTGATGTGATCAAAAGAATAACTTTTGTCATTTTCATGATGTGTGCTTTTAAGCTGTGTTATTCTGTGAGAGTTAAACTGTGTTTCACTGCTGTGTCAAAGGTGCAATCTCGGGTCACAGAGACTTCTTTTAATTTTGTTAATTCAAATGTTATCAAATGAATAATTTTATTTGTAAGAGCATCAGTACATTTTAATGTCAGATAAATCAAATACTCTGCTTAATTCAAAATGTTGTACATGGAGGATTTCTCCTCTCCTCTCGAACTTGCATGTGAAGATAAAAGGAACACTTTATCTCATTCATTTTAGCTTGAGCTCAGGACAATCTAGACACCCAAAGACTTTTGTTTTTGTCCTATTTAATAATCAAGCTATTATCATTAATAGGTCCCATATGTGATGCTTAATGACGTTGTTTTAATCAAACCAACAGTATTTTGTTAAAGTGTTAAAGCAAAGGAATCAGTTTTATGATAAAATGCTGACATCTGAAACTAACACTTTATCTTTCTGACAAACTAATCTTTTGACCCCCTTTCAACATGTTGATGTCATCCTCACATCAACTTATGATGCCATTCGGCCAATCAGAAAGAACACATTTTCTGGGTCACGTCTCAGTTAAAACCTTCACATCTTACTTTCTCTTAGAAGTCTGCTGGAGTAAGCCTCAAACTATGGTCTTCTCCAAAGAACTGATGATCGTCTAGTCACACGCTAAGGACACGTCATTCAGTTAAAAGATTTATAACATGCCTGTTATAAATCTATTTCAAGCCGTGAAAAGCTCTCTTTTATTGACATTCCTTTAAGGAACGTCTTATCTTGGAAACACCACCAGGAGCTGCCGTTACTTTCGGTTCGAGTCAAGGCGCACGTCTGGAGACGCTGAGAATGGTAAACGAACTGACCAAACTGGACCGAGGGAGACTGACCATCTTCACGAGGTAACAAGTCGTCAAATGCTTTGCCAAGGGTACCAACGTGTAGCTTTAATCGGCCGGAGAACTGCCATGTTTCTGGTTAAAACACATCAAGATAACTCCCTGACTCTTAACTTTTCTTCCTCCATAAATTTCTCCTCCTAAATCTTTCCCTCTCTATCTAAGCTGGAAACTATTTTAAGCTGAAATGCCCACAGACTAAATATGTTAACATCCAATATTTATGTCTGTTGTGTTAAATTTAAGTTTGCTGACGTATTAATTTGAAAGAAAGTGAAATCATGTCAATCAAGTGTAATGGTGTTAATTTAGTTGATTTATTTTAAATAAATGATAGTGTCTCTTTGACATATCAAACTAAGTTAACGTCTTTGTCACTTAATGGCTTTGTGTATTTATCCATCATAAAGATCACAGAAATATTGGGTAAACTGAAAAAGAACAGAATCCGTGAATTTACTATTCAATCTGAATAAGTAGATTAATTAAGATAAAAAGGAGGTCAGTATTAATATTGACCTCCTCATTAATTCTTACATCTGGTGGCCTTCGTACGTGGTTCTGAAAGTTTATTGATTTCTGTGGTTTCTCATGAACTGTAACGTCATGTTTGCATAAGTGGATCCAAGTTTTAAACTCTGAGGATAATGATTTTGGCTGGAAGTGTTCAAAGCAGGCAGATTCTGCATGTTTTTATCATTTGAAGCTGTGAGATTATTATTGTTTCAACTCTGTTAGACGCTGTTGGAAGCATTCAGGTGAAGTTTTGTCAGCCGTGGTCTGTGGTGGTTCTGGTCCTGGTTCGGTCCAGTTCACGCAGACTCCTGTACAAAGCTTTGTTTGACCGCCGAGTCAAAAGCCTGAAAGCTAATTTAACATCTACAAGATTGCTGTTGTGGTATTTTACATTTTAGAGCAGGTCAGAGAAGCATATTACTGTAGAACGTAGTCGGATAGTGGTTCTGTTCAGACCCGAGTTTCTGATCCACGACGAAGTGGACCAGAACCGACGTTGACGCGCTCCGAGAGAGTCCGTGTTTGTTCAACAGCTGCAGTGCTGTGTTACTGAGCGTAACTAAGTTGGCCTGTCTAGGTGTGTTCGCCGCATGTTTCAGAATTTTGGAAAGTTAATTTGTAGCGTTTGAGTTGTTTTAAGAGTCCATAAAGTTGTGGTCTGCGGTGCTGAGCTAACGTTAAGAAGACGTGTCCGCATGTCTGTTTATGAGCTGTGATTGGATGAAACGAGAGCTGGGAGCTGTCAATCACTCGTAGCGAACGCTGATTCGCTGTAGTGGGAACGCACGCCGTTGCGACCAACCCACTTTGTCGTCATTTCCGGTACTTCATTGGTCGAAGGTTAGAAAACTACATTTACCATGGTTGCTTGGGAAAAGGACTACAAGCACTGTGATTGATTGGTTGACGTCACGTATCTGTGTAGCGAGCTCCGCCTCGCTCAGCACAGCAGAGCTGGTGACGCGCTGCGTCGACCCGCCTATTTGTGTCGTCATTTCCTGGTGCACTTTGAGTGACGAACAGTCACGTTCACAAAAAACATCATAAAAAGTCAGCATTTTATGGTGAGTTACCAGCTTTTAATTTTGTTCTGTACACAAACAATAGCTCCTGTTTATTTTAAATAAAATATTTAGAATAACAGAGGTACGGACAAACATTTTTGCTTATTTTAAATACAAAGAATTTAAAATAACAAACAAAAGTACAGTTTTCACTCCAGATAACTAAAAAATTTTTCCTTTCTCTTCCTTTCTCTGACACATCATCTTCCACAGTTGTCCTGTGCACATTTAAACTTTCCTGTTTATTTCAAATAGTGAAAAGTTTAGAATAACGAATACAGAACATCTTTTATTTTGATTTTCACTGAAAATCCAGATAAAAGATGGCAGGCACAGAGGGTGAGACCCCTGACACCTCTGATACAGGGCAGCCTGTGCCACCTCAAGGCCACGACCCGACCAAAGCAGATTGGATCGAATGTGCCTTATTTTCACTCACAGGGCCCATCACAAACTACCATGAAGAGACACAGTTGATGGAGGAAGCAGATGTGGACAGTGCATTAAAAACTGTAACAGCTGGAACCACAACGGCTGAAAAGAAAGCAGACAGAGATAAACGTTTGGCTAAATTAAGCCTTCTGTTAAAGGCCAAGCTAGACTTTGAAACTGCTGTACGCCGGGCTGTCTCTACATCATGTTTAACAGCACAAATGGAGGTTGCCGCTTTACAGCAGGAGGTAAAGAGTTTAACACAGTCGAGTATTGGCAGCGCTGAACAAACGCGTAGTCTCTACGAAGAATGCAAAGTGTTAAAAAGGGATTTTGACCAATCACAAGTTGATTTGGAAAAATGTGTGGTGGAGAAGGATAAGTATTACCATCAATACAAGTCGATTCAGGCGGATTGTGGGGAGGCACGAGACGCGCTGGAAAAATGCACGGACACCCTGGAATCATTATCACTACGGTACACAAGGCTGCAAGAAGATTATAGAAAATCACAAGAACAGCACATGATGTTACAACGTGAAAATGATGGGTTAAAAGTCCAACTGAATAGTTGTAAAATAGAGCGTGCATCAGCAATGAACAAACTCTTTGAAGAAGAGAGAAAATGTTTGGGTCTCATGAGTAAACACCTTGAGAACTCACCGCCTCCGCTGCCTCCTCCCATACCTGATGACCTACTCCCTCCTCCACCGCCCCCGCCCATGCCAGATGCACTACTCCCTCCAACACCACCGCGCCGTCCCTTAGGGCCTCTAAAACCGACAATCCCACCGGATGAGCCGGTGGGTGGATCTGATAATAACCCACAAATACCTCTATCAATGGCTGAACTACGGAATATGGCGAAAAGCATTCAAACCTTCGCCCCTGGCCCAATGGGCTCACACGAAACCAAGATCTATCTCGAGGACCTTGATTTCCAGCTTCAACGCTTCCCAGAAGCTACAGATGATGATAGAATCTGTCTGTTAAGGTTAACATCGGACAGGACGGTGCATGCTTTTATGAAGCGTCAACGAGAAGCAGTGATGAAAGACTACAGTCTTCTCTGTGCTGCGCTGATAAAGGAGTTTTCTCCTTGCACGGGGCCCGATGGCATCATAACAGCAGCTAACATCAAGCAAGGTAGGAATGAACACCCAAGGTCATATTATGACCGAATATTCCGTGCCTATTTCGGGGACAGATGCGAACCTGAAATGGAGGAGGAGGTAGGGTTTAAGTATATTTTCAGCCAAAACCTCTGCCCTGACATAAGAGAGAAAGTACATGTCAGCGCAAACTATAAACGGAGGTCCATCGAAGACATAAGAGAGTGCGCGATAGATGTTTTTACAGGTCGCTCACCAAACAAGACACCCTTTGAAGTGTGTCCTGGTGAAAAGGTCAAATACCAAACGCTAGACCTTGAAGGAGCAAGAGCGCCAGCTCACTCTTTTAAGGAAGCCGAGAATAAGCAAAATTTCCAACCTGACAGACCGCAAAATGAAGGTGTCCGCTGGAACAAAGACCAAAAGGGGTCCAGAGACCCTAAGTGGTACAGGCCGCATCAAGAGGAAGAGCCCCATCAAAAAAGGAGGGCTTTCCAAAAGAAAAAGAAATATGGGTCCCAAGGAGACTCATATGAAAGAGGGTGGTCCCAGAGAGGACCCCCGAGCAATGCGCCAGCTCCTGCACCTCAAACTGAACAGTCTGGGGCGAGGAAAAACCCACAGAAGTTCCAGAAAAAAGGCCCTAAACCTCTGTCTTCAGAAGAGATGGAGAACATACGTCGGTTGTTAGAAAGTTTGAAAAAAACAAACAAGGAAAACAAACCTGGTGTGATGTGTAGCACTATCATTGATAGTGACTCAGAACACACAAATAACAGCAATGCCACGATTGCTGACAGTCACCAAGATACTGATGGTCAGGATGCTGACAATCAGGGTATAGACAGTCAACAAGATGTTGACTGTAACCATGACATCATTGTTACAGAGTCCGAGAGCCCCTCATCAGAAAAAGGGGGGGAAAGCGCACTCACCAAAGACAATGACTCGTCACAGACCGATCACTCAGACCCATGTGTGACTGCACTACCAGTACAGGTGAATGGAATTCACACAGACAGTGGTAGACGTAACAAACGTCGAAAAAAACCTGATAGGTTCCTGTGTAACATTATCAGGAAGGGGCCCGCTAAGAAGGCTTACCTGTCAATCACTTTAGAAGGGGTCCTCACAGAAGAGGCCCTCCTGGATGGTGGGGCTGACATAACCATTATGTCTCCCACACTGTTGAAGGAGCTAAGGATAGCCGCTAGCGGGGTTGACAGGGAAATACCCCTCAAAGAATGTGCTGTAGTACTGCAGGGACTCTCAGAGACGAGAACAACCCTTACAGCTATAGCCATGGTTCATATGCAGATTGGTGAAATGACGCTATACCACCCGGTACACGTGTCCACCGTTGACTCATTCCCATTTTTGGTTGGCCAAGACTTTATAAACCGCTTCGACGCGATTATAGATTATGGTGATCAAACAATGTGGACCAGAGTGAGCCAACCACTGCCAATCGATATGCCTACACAAGGTGACACTGACTGTCTAACAGCAGGTACCGCGGAAGGCACAAAGGGGTCCTCCAACGAGAGCACAATCCCGGTAAGTGAACCTTCAGCAACAGGTGAGGCAGAAAAGGCCCAACAAGAGAGCCTCCTCTGCGAGCTGGAACAGTCAGCACCCACTGAACACTACCTACCACGGGTAGTCAAAGGTGTTGAGATCCAAGGATCCCACGCCGATGATGCTGTTTTGTCTCCTTGGACGGAGAAATCAGCGATCAGCCAAGCTTTCTATGGAACCTTGGTTGAGAAACAGTTGGGTCTAGATATGAACAAAAAGGCTTTCCGCTTTTCGTTAGACCCCAACGATAAACAGGTAATGACCGCAATAGGGATCATTGCCCTGAAACTAATCTGGAACCAACGAGAACTGGATCACCCGTTCCTCGTGGTCCCGAACTTACCACATGCAACCTACATAGGCTCTGACATTTTGGTAAGATTAGGTGTCCGAGTGGACATCAACAACAATGTACTGTGGTCACTGGATACGGCCACAAAGGACTCTCCTGTGCTGACCACAGAGAACCTTAAGGCTGGACAGACCATTCCAGAGGTCTGCCAGATTGCTAACAGCCATAACACTGCGGTACCACCTCAGGTTATGAACAAGCCGGTGATGTGTCACATCATGAAAGGACAAGCTATTAGCACAAAACTGGCATACTTTCAACCATCTCCTATGTTTTTCAACTTAGGACTGTCCATGGAGGCCACATTCCAAGTGACCCTCGACTGCAGAACCACGACTGTTGCTGTGTGCAACACAAGCACAGAAGAGGTACTGATCCCAAAAAACACACAGCTAGGATGGTTGATCTCCACTGATTTTCATGATTTTGAGCTAAGCATTCCATTTCTGGGAGGACTCCCAGAGAACTTGATCCCATATCAACACACGGGGCAAGTCTTGTTCACGAAACCAACACAGGCCATAGCTCTTTTCTCCCCCACTGAGTCCGACCAGGACACTGTCCGCAGGTTCGGTTTCAACAAAGGAGACAGTCTATGCCCCCAAACTTACAGTGCACTACCTGTTGACAGGTTTTACGACACTGAAGGGGACTCACTGGAGCTCCCCAAAGAACAAGAACCCCTCTCAGTTGCTTCACAGATTGACCAGGTGGTCGCCCAAGCCGACGCCCTGAAAACTGATGAAGAAAGGGACAAACTTCGCAAAGTTCTTCTAAAATATGAGAAATCATTCTCAACTGACTCGATGGATTGTGGGTTGACCACGCTCCACACAGTGAGCATCCCAACCCCGCCTAATGCTCCCCCTGCATTTGTCAGACAGTACAAGATTCCTCTGGCAGCACATCAACCTATCAGAGAAATCATTAATGACCTG
>JBBPBX010102275.1:0-12061 GCA_038048925.1 Garcialebias charrua
TGAAAAAAAATTATAACCTGCTGTTTACTGGAAATAACTTTGGCTTCTCTGAAGTCAAACCGCTAAAATATAAAGTTTTAAATGGCTAAATTGGACGGATCGCGTTTGTATCTTGTCCATTGTAAACAAGGTGCGCAGTTGACGTGAGTCTGTGTGTGACGTCATAATCGCGCGACGGGAAACCCCGTATTTATCATGTGAAAAAAAAGGCGCTAATTTTAAACTGTTTTTGAGAGGAATTTTAATTAATTTAACATTGTTTTAGCAAAAACGATCAGAGGTCAATCTTAATATATATATATATATATATATATATGTTGTGCCATTTTATGGAAAGTTAAAAGATGATGTCAGTGGAGCTTTAAGCTCAGAAACACTTTTGCTATAATGTCAGCTAACAAAATTATTTTTTTAAAGTGTTTATCTTGCTAAATTTTAAAGAAATGCATCGGTCCCACCCGCACGGGTGCACGTAGTGAAACTAATTTTTAAATCCAGCAGATTTGACAATTACGTGCATTTATTAAGGAAAGGTTAAGCTAAGACTATAATTTGCTATAATTTCCAACAAACAAATAATTGTTTTTACCGTGTTAATCTTGTTAAAGTCCTTCCGTGCACGCTCCTGTGGCAGCCATTTGTAGCAGGGCAAAACACCGGCCCACATTTCGGGTTGTCAGCGGTGACGCGTAATATACGCGACGCATCAGCGGTGACGCATAATAGATGCGACTTATGGGGCGAAGCAACATATTTATGGATTTTTCCAATTTATTGGACATATTGGACAAAAGCGACTTATGGGGCGGAACGACTTAAAGGCCGGAAAACACGGTAATATTATTGACTTGGAGTTAGTTTATTGCAGGCTAACTTTAGCAATGTCATCTGAAAATGTTGCCATATATTGGCCCAGCTTGGAGCTGACAGCCATTGCACTTTAAATAAAAACAGGAGAGCTGACACACAGCCCTGAGGGGCTCCAATCCAGCATGCAATACTTGAGTGCACAGGGTTTATTTTCACCTGCTGTGGCCAGTTTAACAAGAAAAACTGGTACCATAAGAAATTGGTTCACCTCCATTTAAAAACATTCCGTTGATTAATAGTTATTTAAAGACCGTGTAAAGTGAATTTCAATATTTTCTTCAATAAACATTATAAATGTCATAATTGTAATCTTGTAAATGAGTAAAAAGTCTCAAAATTATAGCTCAATTAATTTTGGAGTTATAGAGCAAACTGTATAAAGATATTTCTGTTTCAGGAGTTTTTAGGCGTGTTTTAAATGTGACCGAGTTTCGTCATGCGGTCTTCTTAAAGGGCGAGATACACTCGAGCGTCCTCACGGTACGCCTATATGCAGCGTACGTACGCCAAGGCAAAAGCGTAGCCCCGCGTAGCCCCTCAGGGCATGTACGCGCAAAAGTATTTTTTTACTACGCATACGCGATCCGCGTGCGCGATACGCGGTGTCTGACCATAAACTTCCCGGCGCCGGACTGTTTTGTATGTTACACAAATGAAATAAATTCCCCTTCTTTATCGCTGATCGGGCCTTTTCTTTTGTTTTTTTGCCTAAAGTCAAGTAACCGCTTCTTCCTCCGTTCACTCGATGATTGAAATGAATGAATTCAGGTCCTACCTGGGTGCGCGATGTTTTAATATTCCCTGGTGGGCTGTGTGCTGCAGGAAAAGCGCTCCCTGTTATTATTTTTATTTCTGAGAGAACTTTTTATAACATATATAGTAGAAACACCGCATCAGAACACCGCAGAAGTCCAGCGAGCTGCTCATGTTAAAGGTTTCACTTTCAACTAGGTTTCACATTCAGCTGACTGAGCGCTGTCAATCAATTCAGTAGGCGTGTCAGCAAGTGACCAATCAGCGAGCTCAGTTGAGTCCCTTCCGTGTGCTGCTGCTCATATTACAACAAGGAGAACGAGAGCGTTTGAAAGCTGATAGTTTCTTGAAGTATACACTTACTCTGACTGACGAAGCCCTCTGGAGTGAGGGTGAAACGTTTCTACTAAAAAGAAACTGTCCAGATGAACTGATTGAGAATGAGTGGATTTGATACCTGGACTATTGAGAATTAACTTTCTTGAAAGCTGATAGTTTCTTGAAGTATAGCAGCAAAAACATACGCACAAAATATGCGCGTATACGCGCATATACGGAGGACGCTTCAGTGTATCTCGGGCTTAAGTATAGACCCCTTTCACGGATTGCGCAATACCGGAAGCACCGCCATTTTGGAGACACTCGCGCTGTAAACACACAGTAGTTGAAGTCGGAGCTCCAGTTTTATTTCTGATTTGACCTTGTTGTCTGTAAAACAAACCTCTGTAAAGAAGACAGAAGCTGCAAGAGAGTACTATGTGGACCAGCTTCAGCCTGCAGCAAAGGAACGTTATTTGGATAAAATACAGATAATTGGCAGCTAAGACCCATACCGGCTGTCCAACATGTCAGAAGATGAGAAGACCTTACCAGCTGTGACCTACGCAGACATTGTGAATTATTTGGTGTTTGGTGATTTATATTTAATTTTTAATTTGTGTGTGTACATATAAATATATTTTGGGTGTGTTTTTAAACACACACTAGCTATGTATTCTTATTGTAAATGTATGTGACTCATCACATCAGTCTGAGGATTGAAGCAAATTTTGTCAAAATGATCTTAGATCCCTGTTTTTTAAGCTACATTTGATCCCTGGATCAACCAGATCTGAGCGGTTCCAGAGAGCAATGCCTTGATTTTCCTTATTAATCCAGACTAAATGTGTGTTTCAGTTCATCTTATAGAAGCTCTGTGCAGAACTACCTCAATACATATTTTTTAAATAAACATGTGAAGTACAATGATGGCTGACAAGTGTTATTCAAAATTTTCAACTCTTGTACAGTGTTTCAACACAAATTATATAAATAACAGCTACTCTATGAATCTAATTACAGTAAGAACTTTGAGGTGCATTCTGCAGACATTTATCTTTTAAGATAATAGTACGAATGGTTGTCTTTATATAGACCTTTTTTACCTTATAACTACTTTGAGTTTGGCAGAATATTTTCTAGTCAATACAAAAAGTGCACAAACAAAATGGTTAATGATACATAATGTCATTTATTCTGTTTAAAAGAGAGGTTTTCTAAATCGACGTGAGCTATACAGTATCAGCACCACTATGTGAAACATATGTTGTAATATGTAAGTCGTCTTGTTTGCTCACGTCTGTGTGATATCCATTACAGAAAAAGCATAATCAAAATTACATTCATCAAATCAATACATAAACAGTAATGATATAGTAATTCATGCTCAAATCAAAAAAGGCGTTCAATACAGGATCAACTGGACTTTATTTGTTACTAATAAAGTCCAGTTGATCCTGTATTGAACGCCTTTTTTGATTTTATCATGTCCTGGACGACTGAGAATCTTCACCAGCATCATGCTCAAATAAAGAGTGCAGTGAATGAAAAATCATGTCTGCCCCATATTTGCAAAAACAACTTCAAAGTAAAGGTGGAACAATGTAAAATAAAAATAAAAAAGGTTCACATCAGCTATCACTCTTCTATCCACTTGTTCTTTTTACAATTCATGCAGCTACTCATAACCCACCAAAGGTGATTAACCAAGGCACAGCACACAAAGCCAATCATATCGATTAATGCAACTTTTTCTGGATATCTACATGTTTGAAAATCAATAGGTAGAAGAGGGCCATTCAAGATTGTGTATTTTTGTCTAACACAGCCTATGACACGTTCAACATGGATTCTAACATGTGCTATTTGCCATGTTTTTTTTAGTTCTTTTTTGTCGTCGGTTGAAGCGTTCAGCTGCCAGATGTCATCCCACCATCAGCACCAACTGCACTCTGCAGCACACGTCTTCAGTGAAGGCACCCAGTCTGGATCATCCTTGCTGTACAATGGAGCACGTCTGCCTAAGAAAAGAAAAAACATAATAAAATAAAAATTACTTAAATGAAGTTGTAAATAATTGGTGTGTTAATATGCATATGAATTTCAAAACAGGATTTACAACATAGCACCGGATTGTCAGTTGTCAAACAACACAAGAACAGTTAATTTAGGTTATTGTATGTGCTTCTTACATATTTAGTGTTTGTATGTATTTTTTGCTTTTCAACTTGAGAGCTAGGTGTGTAGTTTCTCATGACAGTGCTCTTGTCATGAGTGTCATGTCACTGTCATGACATGTCATGACAGTGCTCTTATGAATTTTGAATAATCAGCATAAACAACTCAACAACTGAAAGCTTTGTTAAGCTTTCAGTTGTTGAGTTGTTTATGCTATTTGTAAAAAACAAATAACTCAACAAAAAAATTAACGTTCCATGTACATTTTATGCAGCACAGTTAAAGGATTGTAATAATAATAATAATAATCATTTTATTTAAAAGCGCCTTTCAGGACACCCAAGGACACTTAACAAACCAATTCAGTTCAAACATTATCAGTGACAAATTGAAATATAAAATACATAAGGATTATATAATATAAAATACATTTAGTAAAGTTAATGATAAGCTAGTCTAAAGAGATGTGTTTTCAGGGCTGTCTTGAACAGAGAAAGGGAGGTGGTGTTTCTGTCCTCGTGCTCAATAAACTTATGATTCGTGTAATGCCCTAATTCACTATAATCTACTGTAAGAAATATATTACCTGACACAAAGTGTGCAGAGCAAATTCGGATGTTGCTCAGTGTTTTTCAATCCAAGTTCTGGTTTAGGCTGGCAGCCACAGACGTCGACGTTCCTCTGATAACTGCTGAGTTACTTCACCTTGATTTGTGATCACGAGTGGTAATCTGTAAAACAGAAGGTTTTTCTCTCAATCTGACCGATTGTGGCAGCCATGGACACGACAATAATTCACCATTTTTTGATTTTGTGTGACCAGACGCGACGCACCACTACAATAGCTTTGAGGCTAACACAGCTATGTCGCCAAGATGGCTACTTCCGGTATATTTCCAGGGTTGATGATGAGCCGTGAAAGGGGTCTATAGCCCCACCCCCTGCAGCTCCAGCCGTATAAATTCGCCTCGGTGGAGCCGTTCACTCGCGAATCGCAGATAGCATCAGATCAAGGGCGTAGATTTCATCTCATTATTGGGGGGGACCATAAACAGGGAAATTTTTTAAGAGCAATTTTGGGGGGGTCGGCAAAGTTACAGCGAAATGTAATGCAAAATGTACAGAGGGAAGTTTATCCAAACTGCATGCATATACTATGCATAATAATCAGCAATAATATTGATTTAAATGGCATGTATTTAGTAGTCTTAATACTACTATTAATCAGTACAATAGTGACACTCATTACTCTTATAAAAAATTTAATGTGTTCAATCTTTGCCACTTGTCAAAATGACAAGTGGCAAAATGAGAATTTTGCAAAATAGGTCCCCTCTAAATATTGTTTAAATTTCTGTTTGGCTTGTATTCATAGATTGCTGTGGTCAGTGTCACTGATAATCTGGTACCACACCTTCCCAAAATCTTAAAGCTAAAAAAAACAGTTTTCAAGGAGAAGAAATACTTTAATGCAGGGGTCACCAAACTTTTTGAGACTGAGAGCTACTTCAGTGGGACCAAGAGGCACAAAGGTCCACTTGTTCGTTCCAAACAAATTTGCATGGTTCAACTTTATTAATAATAATACATTTACATACATGTAATATATGACTGCCTGATCACATCTGATCTGGTCTGTAATATTAAAGACTCCACACAATGATTTAGCTTGGTAAATATGATCAATTATTATTGATAATCAGGGCTGGACTGGGACAAAAAAATCGGCCCGGGCATTTTGAGCAGAGTGGCCCACAGTGATGGCATAGTTACATTGAAAAAGTAACTTAGTTAAGTTACTGATTAGTCCTTGGGAAAAGTAACTTAGTTAAGTTACTGATTACTTGATTTGGAAAGTAACTAAGTTAGATTACTAAGTTACTTTATTAGTTACTTTCAGCAGCTGCTAACAAGAACCCTCTGTCACAATACATAAAAAATTTAAATGTTTTAATAAAATAATTACCAATTAAAAATATTCAAAAAACATAATGGTCTTTCTTGACTTTATTAAACATAAATACTTTTGATAAAAAATAAGGTATTTCTTGATTTCAATATCATAAATGAAGGTTGAATGAATAAAGAAATACTTGCTTTATATAAAAAAAATAGTGTCTTTACTTCACTAAACAAATAATATGTTTACAAAAAAGACTTATAAAATGATTATTTTGAAAATGTTTCAAGTGAACAATACGTTTGTATAGGCCAACTCTTTCAGGGATGAAGATGTTCACATCCTTGATAGAGAGGAACGATGGTTTGAGAGAGGAGTAAAGGAGGTCATCTTTGTGAAAAGAAACCGTCCATCATTAAACAGAGGTGGAGGCCTCCGGGTTCAACTGTCCCCCTCTTACAATGCTGTTGTTGCTAGTATCACTCAGCCCTCTGTGAATAGCAAACAACCATCAGGGTGCTAATGATCCATTGTTAGGCTGATGGTCCTCCTTGCTCATGTGAGCAGCTGGTTTCAGCTGTCATCAACAAACTGGTTGATCCACTGTGAGTCAAGTCAAGTCTATTTTATTTATATAGCACAGTTAAAACAGATAAACTGTTATCAAGGTGCTTCACACACACAACACAAAAGAGGTTTAAAAATGTACAGAACAGTATCACACACCAATGGTAAAAATTATGATATTAACAGCGGTAAAAGTATAATAAAAATGTATAAGAGCAATATTAAAATGAAAACACAGTAAAAAAAAATATATACACTACGTCAGCTCACACAGTTTGAAATAATAGAGAAAAGATGATTTTTTTAGCAGGGATTTGAACATGTGAAGGGAGGAGGCCTGTCTAATGTTGGGGGGCAGGTTGTTCCAGAGTTTCCACAGTGAGAGGGTGATATTTATAAGACTGAGCTGAATACAGCACCTCAGACTGAGGAAGTCTTTCTGATGAAAGATGAAACGTTTCTACAATTGTTTTGTTTTGTTTTTTGAATGTCCAGAGGCCCAGACATAGTTTTTTTTTAGATTTTTACCTGGATTATTCAGCATGCATCAGGGTCATCAGCACAGACTCCTTAGCTGCATGTGGATTTCCTTGAAGAGGAAGAGAACAGCTGCTAACTTCTGGAAATAACACACAAAGAGGTAAAAAAAAGTTAATAAGATTATAATTTTAAATTAAAAAGGTAATAGTACAGTAATAGTAAAAGAACAATACCTCTTTTTGAGCAGTTGAGGTGGTTGAATCTCTCATCATCTCTCATCATCAGGGCTCCAGGACATGCTGACACTACTGTATCAGTCTGAGTTTTTTCATAAAGTGCTGAAGTGTTGACGTGATAGAAGACGTCTTAGCAGCGTTCAGTAAAGCCTGCACATCAACAACATTTCAGACATGATTCAGAGATCCAACAATTTGTGTTATTGATCTGGAATTATTTGAATTACCTGATAAAAGTAGCAGCTGCTGTGATCGGTGTTTACAAGCTGTTTTCTTCGTTCACGTTCGGATGATGTGGTTAGTCCGTTCAAGTGACGTGTTGCTGCTGCAGATCCTGTCTTGTGAAACAGCGTGCACAGCTTTTGAATTTGCGCTGGTCTTTTAACAACAGGAGACCGCAACAACATGCTAATAATGCTAAGTGCTAACGCGTGCTGCAACTTCATGCCGTGCTGAAACTAGGTCGCATAGAGCAGACGTCACGTCACTCCTTGATGAGTCCTGTCTCACTCGTCCTCCTCTCAGGCTGCAGGTAGGAGGAACTTTCAGCTCCGTGTGAGCACCTCACAGTCCAGTTTCTGTCAGGCACGCTGGTGTCAGGTTTCACAACCGCAATAGCTTGATGCGAGTAAAGGGAAGGGGCTGGTCGGAAGAGTGCTGAGAGATTTCATTGGATTAGCTCGATGTCGTTCAAGAAAATCAACCAATCGGCCGTCGCGATTGACAAAAAAATAGCTATAATTTATTTTTTTGGTTCATGAGTGACAGGACCGCCCGAGCGGCCCATAAATCACATAAATCACCGACGGCCCACCGTGCATTTGCCCGGTATGCCCGAATGGCCAGTCCAGCCCTGTTGATAATACCAGTAGTGATTAGAACTCTCAATCAAGAACTTGAGTCCTCAGTCTGAATATTTTTTGGCTCTTCTGTGCAAATGTAAATTGTTCTTAGCTTTGACTGGGAGTGTGGATGGTTGTTTGTCTCTTTGTTTGTCTCTGTGATGGACTGGTGACTTGTCCTGGGTGTCCCTGCCTTCACACAAAAGCAGCTGAGATTGGTTCCAGTCCTAAACAAGGGGGCATAATGGATTACTTATTAACTGATATTTAAACATAAAACACCATTTCTTTTATGTTAAACTCAATCTGTAACATTTGAAATTCATTGTATTTATAAATATTTTATTAACTGTTTTGTAGAAATGAACATGTTTAAGGAATCAAGGAATCAAGGAATCAAGGATTTTTATTAACATTGCATCAATTTCCACCGATTACAACGTAAGTATGTATTGCAGGCATCCAGAAGAGAAATGAGTGCAAAAGCTGCAGCAAAACAAAGCATATTACATGTTTTATCAACACACGATATGTTTTATCAACACACGACATGTTTATTCAACACATTGATATACTCTTAGCGCGGCCAGGCCCAATCTGTCTCCAGATGAAGGTCAAAAGCAGGAAAAACAGGCAGAAACACTGGGATTCACAGCATTGATATTAAAAAAAGATGAATCACATTTTGTCTTCAAGACACCGCGTGATTCAGTAAAAACCATATCAGAGCACATTTAGGTACAATAACAAAGGAAATACGGCAGGCAAGGAGATTGTGTCCATGATTAATTTCAGACAAACACAAAGTTCAGCAGGTGTGCAGCTGGGTGTTATCCGAAGCCTCACAGAAATCTCTGGGGAGGGGGGGGGGGGGGGCTCTTCAACTCCTCACTCTAGGAGAATGGATTCCCACAGCCCGCTTGTCAAGGACATGTGCAGAAGCCAGATAATGTTTCGTTTGTTATCCAAATAGACCACAGTGTTCTTTTCCACTGCCGCCTCCAAGTCTGTGGGTGCTGTTTCATGGCCGAAAGAAATCCAAATATGTGGTTCTGCTCTGCCCCGCTTTCATGAGCTTCCACCTGTCCCTTGATCGATCCTGGGTGGCTGCAAACAAGTCCCAAAACGGACAGCAGGTGCACGGTGGTCCACCACTGCACCAATCGTGCGATTGAGCTCATACAGCAGCTGGGATGAGGAGCCCACGACCCGGTTCAGAGAATTTTGCTGATCAGGCAGTCCCGACAGCGCTCTGATAGCCGCCGAAGCCTCCCTCAGCTTCCGATAACAAACAACTCCGGTTACGCCAAAAAACAGAGCAGTTGCTACCAATAATCCAATAATCCACAAATCCTCCACGTCTTCGACACTCAGAACGGACAGACACATGGGCTGCCACTGACCCCACGAGTCCAGCACGTATCCAGCCGCGTGTGTGTCGGAGGGACAGACAGCTTCTCCTGACACGGTCCGCTTCGTGGAAAAAATCTTATCCATTGAAGAAACAGCCCAATTGATTAATTCCATATTGGTTCGAGTGAGCGCTGAAGGGTCGCAGACGAGACGAAAAGCAAGCAGGGAGTAGGAAAAACTTAGGGAGGGAAGAGCAGAAAGATATGCGACCTGCCTTGCCGAGTGCCGGAAGAAGAACATTCATTCAATTTGTAACATTCATTCAAAATATGCCTTTTACTATTAACAAATCTGTAGCATTTTTTAAGAACCTATTAAGAATAAAATCTTCCAGTTGCAGATACAAAATATCAATAATGTAATTGTAATAATAAACAGTGACTTTTTTAAATTAATCATGTGACATAAGTATGGGAGTTTGCCCAACCAGTTTACATGTGCTTTGTAGACTTGGAAAAGGCATTCGACCGCGTCCCTCGGGGGGTTCTGTGGGGGGTACTCCGGGAGTATGGGGTACCAGGCCCTTTGATATGGGCTGTTAGGTCCCTGTACGACCGGTGTCAGAGCTTGGTCCGCATCGCTGGCAGTAAGTCAGGCTCGTTTCCGGTGAGAGTTGGACTCCGCCAAGGTTGCCCTTTGTCACCGATTCTGTTCATAACTTTTATGGACAGAATTTCTAGGCGCAGCCAAGGTGTTGAGAGTAAACTCAGGACAATATTATGTTCATTAAATGTTTAATGTTTTAGTTTTAGAGTTGGTGTAAATTTTCATACTCTTATACCACTATGCAAAAAACTCAGGACAGTGTTAGTTTTACTATTTTATGCTTATGTCTATTATTATATGTTTCAGTGTTTCAATGTTTAGATGTTTACTGTTGCACCGAGGGACTGAGAGAAACGCAATTTCGGTCCTGTGTATGTCCTGTACTGTACATATTGCAGATCTGACAATAAAGTTGACTTTGACTTTGACTTTGAGAGGATCCGTTTTGGTGGCCTTAGAATCGCTTCTCTGTTTTTTGCAGATGATGTGGTCCTATTGGCTTCATCAGCTCGTGATCTACAGCTTTCGCTGGAGCGGTTTGCAGCTGAATGTGATGCGGCCGGGATGAGGATCAGTTCCTCCAAATCCGAGGCCATGGTCTTGAGCCGGAAAAGGGTAGCGTGCCCTCTCCGGGTCGGGGAGGAGGTCCTTACCCAAGTGGAGGAGTTTAAGTATCTCGGGATCTTGTTCACGAATGAGGGAAAACTGGAGCGTGAGATCGATAGGCGGATAGGTGCAGCGTCCGCAGTGAAGCGGGCGCTGTACCGGTCTGTCGTGGTGAAGAGAGAGCTGAGTCAAAAGGCAAAGCTCTCAATTTACCGATCGATCTACGTTCCCACCCTCATCTATGGTCATGAGCTTTGGGTTATGACCGAAAGAACAAGATCTCGGATACAAGCGGCTGAAATGAGTTTTCTCCGCAGGGTGGCTGGACTCTCCCTTAGAGATAGGGTGAGAAGCTCAGTCATCCGGGAGGGACTCGGAGTAGAGCCGCTGCTTCTCCACATCGAGAGGAGCCAGTTGAGGTGGCTCGGGCATCTGGTTAGGATGCCTCCTGGACGCCTCCCTGGTGAGGTGTTCCGGGCATGTCCCACCGGGAGGAGACCCAGAGGAAGACCCAGGATACGCTGGAGGGACTATGTTTCTCGGCTGGCCTGGGAACGCCTTGGGATTCCCCCAGAGGAGCTGCTCCAAGTGGCTGGGGAGAGGGAAGTCTGGGCCTCCCTACTTAGGCTGCTACCCCCGCGACCCGACCCCGGATAAGCGGAAGAAAATGGATGGATGGATGGATGGATGGACATAAGTATTGATCCTCAACATTTTTTATAATAATTTATTTAGAAAGCCCTTTAAAACAACCACAGCTGCAACAAAGTGCTACACATATAAAATCATTTTAACTAATCATCACATCTTCTCTACTCTTTTTAAATTATTTATCTTTCACATATTTTATCATTACTTCTTTCAAGAGCTCCACACCTGAAAATATGATGAATGTGAATCCATCCTGCTCAAAGATGCGCTGACATTCTTCTGTCTGTTGTGAGCCACCAGGGAGCTAGTTAGCATTGAAGCTAGCGTGTTAGCTGATGAAGTGTCGCTCCTCGTTGCGTTTTGCTGTTGCTACAGCCACTAATGAGACACAGACACACTTGTCTTTCAACACTGGGAAAGACCTTTTCCTCCCAGTCACTGTCACCTATGTTTTAAGTAGCTACTTACTGGAAGTTAATAGTTTGTGCTGCAGCTCACTCCCACCCAGCAGCTCCGCGCCGGAGCCCGGAGCCTGTGACTCCGGTGCTTTTGTTGTTCCTTGTAAACATTGGACTAAACCAAAAAGGCGTTCAAGATCAACTGGACTTTATTTGTAACAGAAAACGTTTCGACTTCTGTCCAGAAGTCTTTTTCAATTCTGAATGAATGGAAGCTGTGAGACTGAGAAGTTTTATACAGGC
>JBBPBX010102276.1:0-12061 GCA_038048925.1 Garcialebias charrua
ATGGTCCTTCGACCCCTCCTGGTTAATCGAGACTCTGCCAACACAACCTTCAGTCAGAGTTATGGCAGTCACACGTGCACAGGCCGCGGACAAACCTGCTGACAACGCAGTCTCCGTACGACCCGCACTGACTGACCCTGACATCATCCAACTTCAGAAGTCGGATCCTGCTATCAACTCCATGATACTGTATCTGACTGATCCGGACAAGAACACTCCGTCTAAAGACGAACTGGATTCCGATCCAGACCTTAAAGTCCTTTATCAGCTGCGCAAACAGCTAAAACTAATCAAGGGCATCTTAACTTTCGCTCATGGACCAACGTCCTCACCTGTGTTCGTGGTTCCCCATGACCAAAGGGGGGTAATGTTAGTCCATGCCCATGATCTCCCGTCCGCAGGACACAAAGGAGATAAAGCCACGCTGACGGCATTAAAACAAATTGCCTATTGGCCTGGAATGAAAAAGGATGTCAAGGACTACATTGAAGGGTGCGTGGTCTGTGGCCAGTTTCAGCCAACCAGACCACTTCACAGAGCACCACTGCAAAGCAGAGGCATTGCATTCCCATGGTCTGACCTCCAGATCGACTGGGTTGGACCACTCACTAAGAGCTCTAGAGGAAATAAATATTTTCTCACGGTAACCTGTGCATTTACCAAATGGGTAGAATGCCTACCAGCTCCTAACGACACAGCACAAACAACTGCTATGTTGTTAATGAATCATATATTCTCAAGGTTTGGACTTCCCCTTCGGGTGAACTCAGACCAAGGTACACACTTCACAGGTGAAGTGATGAAAGAACTGTGGAAGACGCTAGGCGTCAAGGCCAACTTTCATGTCGGCTACCACCCACAGGCTTCAGGCCAAGTTGAGAGAGCAAACAGAACTGTGGTGAGTATTTTGAAGAAATACGTGGCTGCAAACCACAAGGACTGGGATGTGAAACTCCCTCTGGTCCTCATGGCCATAAGAGCCACTCCACACACATCAACTGGCATCTCTCCCTTCGAGATGATGACCGGTCGACAGATGACTCTCCCTCTACACCTGTTGTACCAACCAGGCGACGCCGTCATGGCGACAGCCTACACTACACAACAATACATGAAAGATTTGAATGTACACCTCAGAAACACTTTTGCTTTCGCCCAGAAAAACCTGGAAAGGTCCGCTGAAGGACGCAAGGCGTACTATGACCAGAAGGCCTCTCACAATGAACTCCAAGTGGGAGACAGAGTCTGGTACTATACGTTCGCCCCAGCAACCGGGAAAGGAGAGTCCGGGACCGGAACTCTCGCCCGCAAACTAATGCCCAGGTGGACTGGACCTCATCTGATAACAGACAAAGTGTCCTCAGTCGTCTACGAGATCAAAATCAGCAAAGGCCGCAAAGAGCCAATTGCTAAATGGGTACATCGAAATCAGATCAAACCTTACAAGGCGTTCAATGACTCCACAAAAGACAAAGATCTCACAAACTCACCGACTTCATGGGATAATAAGGTCGTCCAAACACAAGTTAGTAAATAAACTAATCAGGTTTAAACTACCATATTTCCCACCCTATAAGTCGCATTGTCCAACTTGAACTTAGAAACGCTAAGTCCAACACCCACAACAAAAACTAATCTTAACAACCATTTAAATCCACAAGATTTAAGTTGACCTCGGTCATAAAGTTGAGACCTGTTTTCTTGTGTGTTGCACTTTGGAATCTGACGACAAGAGTGTGTCGAAGCAGTGAAACGTTGTTTCCTTGTTGTTTAGTCATTACTGTTGTCATTATTTGAGATATTGTTGTGGTTCTGGACACTCCCAGCCAAAAAAGGTTTTGTATTAACATTGATTAATGCATAAGATGGATCTAACTATGCCAACATGCAGTTCGTTTTGTTAAATCTCAACCGTTGAAGAGTCAATGTAGTTTAAAGCTACTCAAGGTACCATAAACTACACTGGCCTCACGATTTCTAAATTGAACCGATTCGATCGTTTCTATTCTAGATTATCTATTCATTTTGATGAGTCTCGCCATAGACTTCAAAATTTATTAGGTACACCAAATCCTACGTCGTTCGTCTAAAAGACAACAGACATTTAGATCAAACTATATTTCATTTTTCTACTTTAGTTTAACCTAAACTAAGTAATGAATGGAGGAATAGTTTGGAATTAGAGGCCTTCGTTACAGAAGCCCTCCAAAATTCTATAGGTATAGATCCCTATATCTAATTTACAGAATTGATCCACCCCTTAATTGGTAATTATAGCTGATCTAAACCATGATAGCTTACATACCAGGTGCATATAGGTAGGGCCTAATGTAAAATCCCAATCATAAGCCCACCTAAAACCACATAATTGCATGACACATAGAACCAGAGTGGCACTGACTGGAGACCAACCAGCCAACAACCTTCGATGTGGGGACCTGCAGCTCCAACGCTTGGTCTTCAACCTTCATCCAAGGATCGCCTCCTCTGCGTCAATCGAGGGATCCCCTCTACATGCTGATTATGAAAACAATTGTTGCTGATCAATCAACAAAACTAATCGTTGTGGATTTACTGCTGTGGAATTACCGCTGTGGATTATAAGACTTTGTTTTCCAAAGGATCACAGACTTTGTTTTCCAAGAGTTAACAGACTCAGTTTTCCGAGGGATTAAAAGCTTACCGCAATGGGATTACCTACGAACAGTATGGAATTTCCAAAAACTTTATGGGATTATAATTTTTGATTTTTCTTTTCCACTTGCTGGATTACTTCAAGATCAAAGACAGTTCAAGGTTTCCTTTCGTGTTGGACCCCATCCCCAAGGACTGGCGATGGCTTCCAAAAGGGGGGAGATGTAGTGGACATGACCTTGTCCACTTTTAAGACACCTGTGTACTTTTGAACTGTCCAGTGATGACCTTTACTGACCACTCAGTAAAGCAAGACATTTACTACATAATCATTCATTTAGCTATAATCTGATAAATATAGTCACCAAAAGAGACTATTTCTATCTTTGATTTTATTCTAATGTGATCAAAAGAATAACTTTTGTCATTTTCATGATGTGTGCTTTTTAAGCTGTGTTATTCTGTGAGAGTTAAACTGTGTCCACTGCTGTGTTAAAGGGAAATATCGGGTCACAGAGACCCGACTGTTCTGTTTAGAAATAAGAAGACAGTTTAATCAGTTGTTTTTCATTGAACAAGGCTCCAGCTTTCTCTGTCTGTTCCTAAACAAATCTCCCTCTGCTGCTGCTTGTTAACCTTGGGTTTGATAAGACAAATGAACTCCTCGACTGGTCCTTCCTTAAGTACTAGTCTAAGCTGTGCTGAAACGCTTCAGAGAGTTGCTGGGAACTTCCAAAGAGATGTGAACTTTCCCAAGAGCTGGACACGTGTGGTCAAGAGCTAACGACCGGCGTCTTCAGCTAAGGACTGATAACAGGCTGTTATGAGTCTACTTCGAACAAGCCGAGCTCAAAAACTTTGTTTATTCCCTCCTGGAATAAGTTTATCTTGAAGTCAGAGGCCTGAAGCTGACATATTCTCTGATGACCAACGCGGAAGCCAGGAGACGTTGAAACGTAAACTAAAACCAGTTTTGGACGTGCTGGGACTAAAGGACTCTGTGCATCTGAAGGCTGGTGTCTTCCCTCTTACCGGGCGGTCGTCAAAAGGTAAAGGAGCTGTTTACAAAACGTACCTGGATTTTAGCAGAAGTCGGATGAAAAGTGTCACTCTGGTCTCATGCTCAGGATAATTTTCTTCTTAAATCTTTCCTCCTATTTCTTTTCCCTCTCAACCTAAGCTGGAAACTATATTTTAAGCTGAAATGCCCCTCAGACTAAATATGTGTAACATCTAATATTTATGTCTGTTGTGTTGAATTCAAGTGTGCTGACGTATTTGAATTGAAAGAAAGTGAAATCATGTCAATCAAGTGTAATGGTGTTAATTTAGTTGATTTATTTTAAATAAATGATAGTGTCTCTTTGACATATCAAACTAAGTTAACGTGTCCATTGTCACTTAATGGCTCTGTTTATTTATCCATCATAAAGATCACAGAAATATTGGGTAAACTGAAAAAGAAGAGAATCCGTGAATTTACTATTCAATCTGAATAAGTAAATTAATTAAGGTAAAAAGGAGGTCAGTATTAAACTGACCCCCCCTTTAACCCCTTTACATTAGCCCGAGCCATTGCGCTGTCTGTGACTTTGAACGTGAGTTCTCCTGCTCAGTGAGCACCGAGGAGCTGTACCAAAGGTTCAGTCTGGGTCGCGCTTGATTATTTAAAATAAATTATCCATCAGGTGTCCGCCTCACGGAAGCTCCCATAGACCGCAGCAGCGATAGGAAAGACAGACAAAGACCAGCAACCCCACTCCTCCCTCCTCATGTCTCAGTCAAAGCAGAGAACACAACAGGCTGTGCACCCGACCCCTACAGCCTGTAATGACTCATGTACACAAGGGTTATATGTTCCTGTGTGCATCTCTGTATGCAGTGCGATTTTAATCTATTTTTGGGGGTGCTCAAGCACCCCTAAATTTTAACTCAGCACATTTGAAAAATAAAGAACTCATCATTGGGATTTTGTAAGGAAACTCAGTTAGCAAGCCTTACATTCACCAAAATATTGAATACATTTGAAATAAATATAGAATATAACACTTACACGGGCCAGTAAAATCTATGTGTTCTTTTGTTGTTTGTTATTTTTTGCATGAGTCAGAGCCTCAACACCTCCTGTCAGTCAATCCAGTAGGCATGTCAGCAACTGACCTATCAGCTGTGAATGCCCTTTACTTCTGTGCTTTGAGGTGGACTGTTCAAATCCTTTTTTTTTTTGTGCTGTATTCTACAGGCCACCCAAATATAATAAGTATTTCATCGATGAACTCTGAATTTTTAACCAGGACCTTGCTCAGCTATTATCAAATGTTAAATATGGGGGATTTTAATATCCACATCTGTTGCCCTGGAAAGCCACTGACTCAGGAGTTTTTAGATCTGATCCAGTCTCTGAACTTTGTACAGAATGTCGTTGGCCAACTCACCAGCATGGCCACACACTGGATCTACTTTGTAGTGTTAACCTATGGTTTATCTGTTTCTGATTTAGAAATTGGGGACGCTGTTTTCTCTGACCACAAACCCATTTCTTTCAACACCTCTTTTGTCAAAGAGTCCAAACCCTCTCCCGCTCCAGCCAGGCCTTGTTGAATATTTAACCCTTTCTCTACTGCACTCCTTTCCTCTGCTTTTACTAAAAACTCAGTCTCAGTCTCTGAATCCTCTACTTACATCAACAGCCACGAGCTAGTCACTGCACATCAAGAGACCTGTGCTAAGGTGCTAGAGTTGTCCCATTGAAAATCAGGCAAGAAAAGTGCACACCACACTCTTGGTTGAATGAGATCATTGTGTAGCCAGACGTCAATGGAAGAAGGAAAAACTTCAGGCCACCATTAAACCAGAAATTTTTTTTCTCCCAAATCATCGCCTCAAACAGCCACAAACCCTGTGTTCTTTTCAATGCCATTAACTCCATTCTAACCATACCTCAGTCTGCCAACATGGAGGTCTCTGCAGTTACTTGTGATGACTTTGCCAGTTTCTTTGTTAAAAAGGTCAATAAGATAATTGATTCTTCACACCACAGCTGACCCCTTTGTCTTTGCCTTCTCCACGGCAGTCTTAGGCCCTGTACACACATAGCCGTTTATCAGTAAAACCGAACAGTTTAGCATGCGGTTTAGCCTTTCATCCACACGTGAACGCCAATTGATGTAACTATAAATGAATAATAACAAAACTCCGGCCAAAGTGAAGATTTGAGAACTCTCTGTTTTCGAGTCTGCGCGTGGACTTTCAGAACGGAGCTTTCTGCTCCAGCTGGACCGGCGCTCACGTCACATAATGCTCTAAAAAAAGCACTAAAAAGTCAACATACCTGCTCTGACATGATTCCTAGTCAACATTTGCCTGCGTTTTATTAACTTTGTACTACAACACGGTATTTAATAGTAGTTCAACCTCACGGTCTGTCCACACAAACAAAAAAAATAAATAAAAAATAACAGGAAGTGTGGCTGCATGGGTTGAAGGGTTGTGACAGCACTACACTGCCACCTATGGGTTCAGCATATTCTTTACAACTTTACAACGTTCTGTGGGGAAAAAAACGGGGCATGTAGACAAACTTTTTAAACATTCGAACATGTATGGACAGAGATATTTTTTGGCGCAAATATTCGTTTTTCAAACACCAGGCTACGTGTGTACAGAGTGTTAACCTATTTGAACCCATTTCCGTCTCATTTCTAAATGATGTCATTGGTCATATGAAACCCTCAGGCTCTCCTGCTGACCATCCCTGCATTGTTTTTTTAAACAAGTCCTACCCTCCATTGGACCCTCTGTTCTTGACATTATAAACAGCAGTATGGCTAGAGGTGTGGTTCCTAATGTTTTTTAAACATGCATTAGTAACTCCTTTAATTAAAAAATCTGGACTGCATAACACCAAGGGTTGTAGTGAAAACCTGGAGCAGACTAATGTATTTTCCCAATACGGAAGTGGAACAGAGTTGAGATTTTGACGTTTGTCAGTTCTCAGCGTGAGAAATGTGAATGTGGCGTGAGCGCGTGTGAAATCCCTCGAATGAGTATGTCTCATGGTCATTGCGTGTGCTGGCAGCCCTGGTATTGTTAGCAGCATGGTACTATGGTTCTGTTAGCAGCACTTCATGCTTGTTTGCCTTTCCTGATGCAACCTGTTTGAACACACAACTTCAGGTTTACCACACAGTGGCACTGCCCACCAAGCTACCACAGCCAGCATGGACATGCTCGTTTGTTAAAACCTAACTGGACCTTGTAGCAGTGATGTCAGTGCTAATCACTGCTGAACAGTGTCTTCTGTCCTGAACACTGCTGTGCTTTTAGCTTTGATTTTGGTCTTTTAGGTTTTGTCTCTGTGCAGCTGTTTCAACCCACAGCTGTCAGTCTGTAGGTCCTTTCTTTTATTTGACTGAATCTGCTCCAATCTTATTGCATTCTCTGCTTTGCTGTTGCCTTTCTGTCCCTCTTAAGATTGCTTTAAAACATTTTCACATGATAAATTGGATTTGTGAAATCATTCTGATGTATTTTAGCTGTCTTTTGTTTGCACATTTACTGTAGGAAGTTTGTTTTTTAAACTGGGGAAATATTTTTCATATTTGATTAATGTGATATCAATATTCCACCTGCATTTTCAGAGCAAATTGTATGTTTTGTTTGTTTGTTTGTTGGAATGGGGGGTGGTTGTAAGTGCTGTGTTGTGTTGGGCTGAAGGTCCTGCCATGCCTTTGTAGGGCAGGATTAACTTGGCATGACAGCAGTAAAAAAGGTCCACTGGGATGTCATTAGGTATTACCATCTGGTTGGATGATCCATGGATGCTTGTGTGCTCAGAAATATATCAGCCATGTGCAGCTTGATAAACAACAATCCATGTTTCAAATCAGTGAGTAAAATATCAAATTATCTATAGCAAAAACACCAAAAACAGGTTAAATGTCAAAGTCGTATTTAATCTCTCTTGTAAATGAGTTGCCGAGGCTCAGCGGGGTTAACCTGTATAAATAAAGGTTAAATGAAAATAATAATGAAAAAATGTATACCTCTGTGTAATTTTACAGTGAGTAAACATTATACATGTATCTCAAAAAACTGTGTTCTGTGCTGTCAGCTAGTGACTTCAGCACAATGGTCATGCTTGGGAATGTGTTGATTGCGCCTATAAAAATGTCAAATCTTCATTCATCCAGTGTTAGTTCTACTGTGGAAAAAATGCCAGATGGTCAGAAAATGTATGATTAGGAATAAGTACAATCTTATCTACCAGTACGTGTTACAACTGTAACTCAGAAATGTTGCTGCACAATGGTTCAGCAGCCACCTTTGCTGTGTAAAAAGCACAACTTTTTGTTTGCAAGTGATGGAGATCAGAAGAAGCTTGCAATGCTGTGAAGGAATGCAAAATGTGGAGAAAAGAAAGGGTGCAGTGAAGACACTTGCAGCCTGTTAAAAGACAGAAACACACATCAACCATCACTTGGTGGAAACATGTCACGGACCATAAAGCAAAGCAGGATTACCTTCTCTCTTTTTTCTTGTAGCTGACAAAAATATATTACATGGAACTTAAAAAAACACTGCCTGGCCAAAAAAAAAAAAAGGTCACACACTAATATTTTATCGGACCGCCTTTAGCTTTGATTCCGGCATGCATTCACTGTGGCATTGTTTCGATAAGCTTCTGCAATGTCACAAAATCTATTTCCATACTGTTGCATTAATATTTCACCAAGATCTTGCATTGATGACTAGGCACTAGGAATGATGGGTGCATCACTTCACCTGCCTCTCTTCTCAGCCTGATGCGCCCATCACTCTGAAACAGGGTCAATCTGGACTCATCAGACCACATGACCTTCTTCCATTGCTCCAGAGTCCAATCTTTATGCTACCTAGCCAACTGAACCCTTTTTTCCCAGTTAGCTTCATTGATTAGTGGTTTTCTCAAGGCTACACAGCTGTTCAGTCCCAGTCCCTTGAGATCCCTTCACATTGTGAATGTGGAAATGCTCTTACTTTCACTATTAAACGTTGCCCTGAGTGCTACTGTTGCTTTTCTTCAATTTGGTTTCACCAAATGTTTAAGTGATCGCCAATCATGATCATTCAGGATTTTTTGCTGGCCACATTACTTACTCGAAGACGATGGGTCCCCACTAGGGGTTTAACGGTACGCTAAAATCACGTTTCTGTTAATTCCAAGCTTTGTATGTATTGTGGAAAACCTGGCCATTTCATTGCTAATTGTCCATTTAGGGGAAACGAGAATGCCCACCAGTAAGGAGGACTGTACTGGTGGGCACATCTGCATTCTGTTCTGCACATCGTTTTATGCTCCCTACCATCATCCAAATAAATCAGGATCGTCATTCTGTGTCTGCTCTTCTTGACTCTGGTGCAGAACAAAATTTAATAAGTTTGGATCTAGTCAGAAAATTGCTGCTGGAGGTGCGTCCACCATTGACTTTACATGGAAGCTGGAAGCTTTGGAGGTAAAAACGCTACTCGGTGTGAGCACACCATAAGAGTACCACTGCCTGCAGCTCCTCTTCCAAGATGGCCGTTAATTGTCAACAGCTGTCGGCCATCAACCTGATGAGGATTATCCACTACATAAGACTGCAGTCCAGTGTTACTCTTTGCTGGAGCATTGACCATCTAATGGTATTTGTGCCTCCGGCTTGTATGTTTTCATTAAGTAAATCTACATACCAGTCTCTTCTTGTCCTTAGCATTCCTGTCTCCTCGGTCCTGGTTCCCTTGGTCGATTCTCCTCATGCCTTGCCATGGTTCTTCTCCTGCCTTGCCTGCCACCAGTTGCCAGCCTTCCTCGTCCTGTTGGATTCCTGGCGTTGTCCCCTTCTGTAGCTCTCCCATGGATTTGGCGTTGGACCCAAAGACATCTTTAAACTTGTAAAAGAGAAAGCATCACCACAATAATATTGCCTGTCCAACCTGCCGGCCTCTTCTGACCATCTCCTTCCTCTTTCAGGAGCTGCAGAGAAGCAACTGTATACTATCCACTGTAAATAATAAACACAGTTACTTTTGTACCTACCTGTGTCTGTCTCGTTCCGGGTCTCATACAACTCTGGGTTCCCCGAGTCATAACACTTACACAACGTTTATTTCGAAAATATGCCAAGTAAACAATATATTTGTATAAAAATAAATAAAAGCGACCCATTTGGATTTTGTTTTAAATAAAAGTCACTCTTCACAATAAATAAAATATACTAACAATAATAAAAATCTTAATAAATGCAATAACAGTCAGAACCAGAACAATAAGCAGCAACAGACTGTTTACAATCTAACTAATCAAGTTTTAAGTTTTTGTCCAAAAAGATCAACTTGTCCACATTTTCTGCCAAAAGCACAGATCTAGTTGCAGTGAAGATCTCCAGCGGTGGAGAAAAAACGTTCACTAGCAACAGGTAGCAGGAATAAAGAGGTAGCACTTTGCTAATTTTGCAGTGTGGCTGTATTTGGCCTCATTACTCACAACCTCTTCTTGGACCTGCTCCCACCTGTCCCTGGAAAAGTTCAGAGTTCAGTCATCACAGACTTCTTAGCTGGAAGTAATCTCTAGTGTATTTCCCTGAAAAGGAAGAAGACTCAGCTGCTATCTCTGTCCCAGACTGGAAATGCAACCCAAAGACCTAAAAAAAAGAGTTAATAAGATTATAATTTTAAATTTAAAAATGTTAATTTGATCATAATAATACAATAAACAGCACCTCTTCTTGAACTGTCATAATTTGTTATGAGGTTATTGAATCCCTTGGTCATCATCATCAGGGCAGGGCTTTAATCTGGTCCAGGGTTTGTTGACGATCAGTTTTATCTTTTTCGTAAAGTGCTGCTACAACTTTTTGGCTGACGTGTTGATGTGATGGGATGTGGTAGTGGGGCTCAATAACTTTAAAGCCGGCGCATCAACAACAGAACACAGACGTAGATCCATGGCTTTAAAAACTCCTACAGCTTGTGTTATTGCTTTGGACCGATCTGAGTTACCTGATAAAGGATGTTTAAATGCTGCTGTTATTGGTCTTTACAACAAACTACATTCACATTCGGATTATGTTGTTTCAAGCGCAAGTTAAATGTGTTGCCTGATGCAGATCCAATCTTCGTGGAACAACGTAGACCCACAGCTTTCGATTCGCACTTGTCTTTTAACAAGAAAGCCATAATGTTCCCAAACAGGAGACTACAACGAGATGCTAGAATGCTAGTGCTACGTGTGCTGCAAGACTATATAGCACCATGCTTAAACACGCTTAGGAACTTTAGTTCTGTGGTGCATAATCTCTCATAAATAAATTTTAATGAGTGAAAAAAATAACCGAAAGAGTACGCACGTGGATCGAACCGAACATGTCGTACCATTCAATACACCCACGTGTACTGTTACACCACCAGTTTTTAATAAGACGTTGGACAGTTCTTAACCCAATTTCAGTCGTTTTTAACATCTCCTTAGATGTTTTCTCTGCTTCATGCCAATGATTTGACCCTTCTCAAACAGACTGACATCTTTTCCACGGCCACGCGAACGCGATGTGTCTTTCGACATGGTTGATTAAGAAATGAGAAGCCACTCTTTGTGATGAGTTCCACTACCTGCAACACTACCTCCTGCTGATTGGCCGCTGATTTCCACCAGCTGGCGGCCATCCTTCTGATGAGGACCTTCCACTATTTAAGGCTGCAGTCTAGTGTGACTCATCGCTGAAGCATTGATTCCTGTTTACGGTATTTATGCTTTCAGCCAGTGTTGTGTCTCAGTACGAAAGAAACTTACCTCCTTTCTTGTGCCTACAGTCATCCTGTCTCCTCGACTCCTGTTTGGTTCCGAGTTCCCGTGGTCCAGGTTCCAGTCCTCCGTGCCTTGCCTTCCAGCCACACGCCCATCAAACCTGTGTACCGACTATTCCCCTGGATTCTGTCTCTGGTGATCTCTGATAGATCTCACCCACGCTCAGCACCTCATCTGTAAGGAAACACAAA
The DNA here is from genome assembly GCA_038048925.1 of Garcialebias charrua. Taxonomy (NCBI): domain Eukaryota; kingdom Metazoa; phylum Chordata; class Actinopteri; order Cyprinodontiformes; family Rivulidae; genus Garcialebias; species Garcialebias charrua. Next base: position 11,653 of record JBBPBX010102276.1, read on the forward strand.
ACAATCACAATACAAACGCTGCAAGTGGACTCCACTGATCCAACCCTCTCTTCCCCAGGATCTCCAAGAGATGAACCACTGTAAATAATTGCACTGTAAATAATAAAACATCACTATTCCTGCTAACTGTATCTTGTCCTTTCTGGTCTCGTACAACTCTGGGTTCCCCGAGTCGTGACAGAAATGCTTCAGCCAGACAACGCCCAGAACGAGACCAGAATCCAACAGACTGCCTCCTCATCCGAGATGGACCGCATCAATCAACTCGAAGGAATGCTACGTCGGGTTCTTACACAACAACAGGAGGTTCAGGACAATATGAGAGAACTGGGAGGTATGGTGTTTTCTCTTAACCAAAAACTCTCACCTTCCCCAGCTTCTAAAACTCCTCCAGTGTCCAAGACGGAAC
>JBBPBX010102277.1:0-12061 GCA_038048925.1 Garcialebias charrua
TCTCTTTCAGTCATGGTTCTGTCCCACAATGCTTTGTGTCTGCTTACATACCAGGAAGACAATGGTTACAACTCCTATCCCAGCAAAAACAGTTAGCGTTTGTAATCCAGAGACTAAAATTTTGTATGTATTGATTTATTTTACTTTAAAATAGGAGCTCCTTTTAAAAAAGAAAGAAGAAGTTTAAACGCTGGAGCTCTATCCACCTCTTTTTCCAAAAGCTCACGGGGGCATCCATGACAGTCCTGTCCCGCCCCCTCCCGGGAGCTTCAGGTTGAGTCTACGCTGGTGCAATCGACCGTAGAACCGGGGACTCCGTAGACAGCCAATCAGCGGGGATCGGCTTCCTTGAAGCTAATTGGCTGTCTACGGTCCCCGGTTCTACGGTTGATTGCATTATGCTGGTGAAGACAGAGTTTGCGACACGCTTTGTACTCGCCGACAGGCGGTCACGTGGTTCCCGCAGCTGTAGTTACAAGCAGCAGCTCGTTGCTGCCAGTCAGTTTGAGCAGAGACTGACGCAACAGAACACAAAAATCAACTTTTCTTACTTTGTCCGGCGTCTTTCAGTAATTATTGAGCAGTAACAAACTTATTACTTAACTGATTATTGATTATTTCACTGACTGTGTTTTATTAAAGCATTTTTAGACGTGGCAGATGCTTTTATCATTACAGTGAAACAAGACTGTAAACACATTTGTTAGAAGAAATGGAAAAAAATGTCTATGCAATACAATGATCAATATAGCCATGTCAACAGTGTTTTATAATGTTACACATGTAAAAAAAAAAGTAACACTTATTATAAAGCACTTTGAGATTTTTATTGATGAAAAGTGCATTATAAATTGAATTCATTATTATTATTATGTGCATGAGAATTCTCCACCTTGCCTCCATGCCAGCAGTATCTGCTCCAGCTTTCCTTAGACTGGGATGAAGTCTTCATTTCTGCACAATGCACATTATATAATTTTGCTCTATTTGTGTATTTTTTAGCCACCAAGTACCTGGATAACAGATTTAATTGTTCTTGTAGCCTGACTACTGTAAAATGGTAATTCACTGATTAAAATGTTAATTTAAATGAAACTGTTTCTAGTTATAATCATAACAGATGACAAAATAAGTGTTAATTGTGCAAAAATAAATTACAAAACAATTATGAAAAATGTAAAACAAGCTTTAATGAAGTACATTTAATACTATTGTTTATTAATTACATCATGTCAAGTCAGCAGGAGCAACATTCCAATAATCACAACACAAACTGAGTTCTGCAAGTTTAATGTGCACAAACATTTTCAATCAGGGCTCAAAATATTTATAGAAAGAAATGCCTCTGAAAATTGCACCAAATCTCACAAAAAAACTCTTCAGCCAAGTAATTTTAAGAAAATGAAGGTGGAGCCTGCAATGCTTGCAAGTGCAGGTCTGAAATATATGGTGGAGGAGGAGCAGCCACGTCCCTCCAACCTGACAACAGCCTGGTTTCATCATCATGTACCCAGAATGCATCGCTTCAGTTTTCCAATAAACAGTTTTAAAATTACTTTATTGATTCTTCTTTAATGAAAAATCTCCAAAAAACAAAAGAAAAAGACAAAGGAGCAGCCGAAATAGCAATCCACACATTAAACAACTTTTAAAATTTTGGACCCTGAGTGAAAGGTATATTTTAATAGATGACACCCCGAGCAAATTGCCGTTTAGAGGTAGGATAAGGTGTATAACAGTTTATACACCTGTAGTTGGCAGTGTGGTGCAAATATTGCAAAACGCTGCCGGCTACAAATTGTTGAATATAAATAGCGGATTAGATTAGCTTCCTCTAATTTTCATAAGGCATTTGTGCTTTTGAAATTGTGGACCTAAAAAAATTAATAAGCGTTTTAGAAATTGTGGAACTAATTTTTTGATTAGCGTTGCCCACCATTGCAAACAGTGTTCTTATGATCAATTGTTAGGTTGATGGTTCTCCTTTTACATGTGCATACTGGTTCTGGCTATTTGACTGAGTTTTTAGCACATCCTCTGACTGAAGATGCCTTTTGAACAAAAGACAAAACATTTCAACAAAGAAGAATCTGTTCAGAAGACCTGATTTAACCTGGTTAGATTTATCTACCTGGATTATTGAGCAGCATCAGGAGATAAACTGTTCATGATGCTCCTGATTTAAAAAGGTTTATTCTTGTAACATTTCTGGGGAAAAAACATGTATATTTTATTTATTTATTTAAAAATTTTAACAGGAAAAGATTAAACGCAATTTCAACCCTGTGTATGTCCTGTACATATTGCAGTTTTGACAATAAAGTTGACTTTGATTAAAAGAAATCGGGCCTGGCTCAGCATATTTGCTGTTTCACAGCAGGTTCCTGTTCTGGAGAACATAAAAAACACATAGATATCCAGCATCACATCACATTAATAGACACACAGACATACCACATTATAAAAATACAATAATAGCAGCAATTATACGGCAGACACCTAACGGTGATTGCAAAAGAAGGTGTCTAACAGATAACGCGCATGACTCTTCTTAAAAAGTGCCAATTTTGAGATGGACTTTATATGTTGTGTGTTTAAAGCATTCCATGCTTTAGTATAAACATAGAAAAATGATCTCTTGCTATAACAGTGTTTAAAGGCAGTTTCCAAGTGTCCATTTGTAGTTGCTCTAGTCGAGCGACCATGTCCATAATTGGTTTTAGGCATCAAAGTAGAAAATGCTACATTACTGACAATAAAAAAACCTGAAAATACAATTTAATACTGCTGTGTAGAACATAATTTTGAAAAGTTTGAGCATTTGAAGAAGAAAGAGCTGTACAGTGATGGGTCCAGGCAGGAAGTTTGTTATAAATTTTGTAGGCCCTATTGTAGAACCTAGCTATGGGTATCAGGATTGCATTAGTAAGAGACCAGACAAGTAAACAGTATGGCATAGTTGAAAGTATTTTGGCATGATGATAAGTGTTTGAAACAGAATGTGTCAAATTTGATCTAATTTTAAAGTAAACATATATTTATTGTTTCAGCTTGGTACATAAAGATTGCACAAGGTCATGATAAGTTAAATGAGAATCCAAGATAATGCCGATATTTATAAGTAGTGACATTAGAAAGGGATTTGTTTAAAAAAGTAAGAGGATTTGATATATTGAAATGTCTTCTAGGTGAGGAAAAATACATACATACAGTTTTTTTTACAGTAATAGTCAAGCAATTTTCTTGTAGCCAGAAATTAAATTTCTGAAGATCTGCATGTAGCTGACTGTTAATAGATTAAATATTTGAGCCAGATAAGAAAAGAACAGTATCATCAGGATAAATTAAAATATTGGAGTGCTTAAATATTTTTGGAAGGTCATTTATGTATACTGTAGTAAAAAAAAAAAAGCAATGGACCCAGTATAACCTGTGGGACTCCCATAGAGCAGGGTAGTGACTGGGATGTACAATTACCATGTTTCACGACCTGGCACCTATCAGTTAAATAGGAAGAAAACATTTGAATTGCAGAAAATGAAAGTCGAAAAGAAGTCAGTTTTTGTAAGAGAGTGTAATGATCGATTGTATCGAATTATTATTATTTTTTATTTAAAAAAAATTGGCTTCTCCCTTCGTCAGGGGTCGCCACAGCGAGCTAGTCGCACAAAGACTTTGCAATTGTTACGCCGGATGCCCTTCCTGACACAACCACAGACCACGAGCTACCACAGCCCTTTGTGTGGAGCAGAGAGCTGATATCTAGGGTTCCCGGGGGAGCAGATGGTGTGGGTTAAGGGCCTTGCTCAAGGAACCAGAGTGGGGCAGATGTGGGTGGAGACAGGTGTGACTGCTTCACTTATCTCACCCACATTTTTGATGTTGTTGGTACCAGGGCTTGAACTGGCGATCTTCCGATCACAAGCTCACCTTCTTAACCTCTGTGCCACCACTCCCACACATCGACTGTTTCGAATGCTTTACAAAAATCGATGTATACAGCGCCAGTTAATTGACCTTTATTCAGAGCAGTACGTATTTGTTCAGTAAAGAGTATTAATGTTGACATGGTTGATCTTGAAGCGCATTTTGGTTATCACTCAACATATTATTAACCTCTAAATAGTGATCCTATTGCCAATCTATCTATTGCCAATAAGTCCTTCATTTTAAATGACTTGTTTCACTCTGAGGGCTTAGACATTTTGTTAAAATCTGAGATATGGCTGCGTGAAAATGATGTTTCACATCTCCTGGAACTCTGTCCTGAGGGCTGTTCTTTTTTTTATCTGTACCACAGATGACAGGTCATGGAGGTGGCACTGCTATTATCTATAAAATGACTTTTTTATGTCAAATAATCACTTCAGCTACTTACAACTCCTTTGAGATGATCATGGTCTGAATAAGCAAAGTTGCACCTATTGTATATATGCCATCCTAATTTATCGACCACCTGAATCTGCTTCATCTTTTCTCTCAGACTTTCAGGATTTTTTAAAATCTTCTACAGTCAAGCTAAATAGGATCATCATCTCTGGGGATTTTAATATTCATGTCGATGATCCAACAAACCATTTTGCTATGGACTTTCATAATATTATGGGTTCTTCTCGCAGTATGTGTCTGAGCCTACTCACACTGCAGACCTGGCTTTTACATATGGACTCACTCTTGATAATCTTGATGCAAAATATATTGTTTTCAGTGACCATAAGGTTGTCCTGTTATTTGGAGACTTTCTTTCAGGTTACCTGTAAGTACAGACGCTTTGTTGACAATTTTGTAGTTGCCGAGTTTTCTTCCCCTTTTTCATTTACACCTCCTTATGATGATGATGATGATGATGTGGAGCTTCTGTTTGACTCTTTTAATGATCACTGCCTTACTATTCTTGACAGTATTGCTCCTTACATAACCTGTTGTGGTGACAATTTTGTAGTTGCCGAGTTTTCTTCCCCTTTTTCATTTACACCTCCTTATGATGATGATGATGATGATGTGGAGCTTCTGTTTGACTCTTTTAATGATCACTGCCTTACTATTCTTGACAGTATTGCTCCTTACATAACCTGTTGTGGGCCCATTTACTGCTGTTCACCTTGGTTAAACAATTAAACTCGAGAACTCAGGCGCTCTTGTCTGAAAACAGAACGCTTGTGGAAGTGGACTCGTCTGGTTGCCCACAAGGAGCTCCTTGATGTTTATAACAAGGCAGTTGCTGATGCCAGGTCATCGTATTTTAGCAATCTTATTCACCTGAACAAAAACAATCCTAAAGTGTTATTTGATACTATCAGCAGTATTGCATCCCCCCCAGCACACCAGGCTTCATTAATCTCAAACAAGGACTGTAACATGTTCCTCAATTCTTTCATAAAGAAGGTGATGGACCTGAAATCCAATATATCTCCAAGCTCCTCTACTTTTCTTGATGAGCCTTGGTGTTCTGAGTCATTTTCTTCTTTTGTTCCGATTACTTTAAATGACCTGACCTCATTAATTGGCTAAATGAAACTCTCTACTTGTTCATTGGAAATATTACCCCTCTTTGCTTGTCCAGACTCTAACTTGTATTGGCCCAACAGTGTTGATGATAATTAACAACTCCCTGAACCAAGGGCTCGTCCCATCCTATTTTGAAACAGCAGAAGTGACCCCTCTCTTAAAGAAGCCTATCTTGATTCTCGCTCACTTTCCAACTTCCATCCCATCTCTAAACTGCCTTTTCTCAGTAAATTACTTGAAAAAGTTGTAGAAACCCAACTCAGATCCTGGTTCTGTCAGTTACAGATCTCTGATCCCTTTCAATCTGTTTTTTTAAAACACCATTCCACTGAAACTGCTCTATTAAAAGTCCACAACAATAAATTACTTGAAAAAGTTGTAGAAACCCAACTCAGATCCTGGTTCTGTCAGTTACAGATCTCTGATCCCTTTCAATCTGTTTTTTTAAAACACCATTCCACTGAAACTGCTCTATTAAAAGTCCACAACAATCTGTTAATGGCTGCTGATGATGGAAAATGCTCTGTGTTGGTCCTTTTGGATCTTAGCCTTTGATACTTATTTAACAGGCAGAATGTTCTGGCTAGTATTTCTGGCTCAGCTTTGGACTGGCTCACATCATACCTATCTCACAGAACTTTCTGCATCAAGATAGACAGGTTCTCCTCGGACTATGCCCCCTTAAATTGTGGGGTGCCAAAAGGCTCAGTTCTATGTCCACTTTTGTTTTCCTTTTGTATTATCCAAATTGCCGGCATTATTCAATCCTTTTCTGATATTTCTTACCACATTCATGCTAATGATATTCAATTGTATTTTTCATTTAGACCACACCAGCTGGACAAGTTAGCCATCCTTGTCCAATGCTTGTCCCGTATCAGTGACTGGCTTGCCAGTAACTACTTGGTTTTAAACACCAGTAAGACAGAGAGTTTGATTACTGCTCCCAGTCACCTTCACTCAAAAATCAATCAGAAAATTGCCTCTTTCTACCTAGTAGCCAAATCAAAAGTAAAAAATCTTGGAGTCACATTTGACTCATCGTTAGGCTTTGAGTCTCACATTAGGGCTATTTCTAGAAGACCAAAACTCAGAGCAGAACCGTGGCTGAATGACGTGACCAGAGCTGTTAGGCAGCAATGCAGGAGGGCGGAGCGAAAATGGAGAAAAGACAGGTTGCAGGTGTCTTTTCAGATACTAAAAGAGAGCTGGCGCCGATATCAGAAAGCAGTAAAAACTGATAAATCCCAATACTTCTCTGATATCATTGCTTCAAACTCTCGCAATCCATGAGTTCTGTTCTCCACCCTAAACTCTGATCTCCACCTCACTTAACAATAACCCCTGGAAGCCTCGACTGAGCTGTGCGAGAACTTCCTGCATTTTCTTTTTAGAAAAAATTGCGACCACCCGGGCTCTCATTTCTCCTCCAACACATGATCCATCCATCTCACCTCAATCGGTTGCTGTATTTTACCACTTCAAAACAGTCTCTCTGTCTTCTCTAGAACAGGTCATGTGCAACCTGAAACCATCTGGTTCCCTCTTTGATGTGGTCTCCCCTCGGCTCCTAAAGGAGTTTTTCCTATTCTAGGTCCTTCCATTCTCTCTATTGTAAATAGCAGTTTATCCACGGGTGTGGTGCCAAAATCGTTAAAACATGCTGCTGTTCAACCTCTCCTGAAAAATTGACCCTTCAGTAGTGTCTAACTTCAGGCCTGTCTCCAGACTCCCATTTGTTTCTAAACCTCTAGAGAAAATAGTTGAGTCCCAGTTGAAGTGCTTCCTGGAGGATCACGCTATCCTTGAGCCATTCCAATCTGACTTCAAATCTCTACACAGCACTAAGACTGCCCTATTGAAGGTTTTTAACGATATTTTCCTATCCACAGACACTGGTGACTCCGTGTTGCTTGTCCTATTGGACCTCACATCCGCTTTCGACACCATCGACCATGATCCTCATTGCTAGGTTGGAGCAATGGGTGGGCATCACAGGGTCAGCCCTGAATTGGTTCAGATTCTTCCTCTCTGATAGGTCCTTTTGTGTTTCCATCAATGACTTTAGTTCTGCAGTGGCAGCATTAAAATGGGGGGTTCTGCAGGGGTCCATCCTGGGTCCTCTCCTATTCTTCTTATACCTACTACCACTTGGAGCTATTTTCCGGAAACACAACATACCTTTCCTGATGGGTTTTTGAAACCAAACCCTTGCAGAAACTAAAAAGGAATCACACAAATGACAAGATTAGCTTGTGGGTATTTTACTTTGCAAAGTGGGAAAACATCTCCTAAAACTGTCGGAGGACGAGTCCGAGTTGGAAAGGTTGACATTCAGTTTTTATACATTTGGTGGGTGGTTAAAGAACAGGTTGAACAATTTTCACATAATAGCTCTGGTCAGTTTTGGCCAAACTCAGGAACAACACGTTTTGAAACAAAGAAACATTCTTTTAGTGTTTTTGAGACAAAGGAAACATTCTTTTGGTGCTTCTGTTATTTCAGTAAACAAGTATTGTGTAATGAAAACTATTTCTCAAGGAGTGACCAGGTACTTGTTTCATGTTACAAGTTTTTAGATTATGTTATAAGTTTTTAGATGATAAACATTAGAGTACATCTCGGCCCTTTTTTTATCATTTAAAACTGTTTAACATTATGTAGATGATTGGCCCGAAAAAACCTCTTGGTCTAAACTTAGTAGGAAAAATGCAACTAATGAAAATGGGCCCTCACCATATTTGCAGCCTTTACAAACAAATCAGGTTCATCTGAAAAAAAATTGTGAGTAGTAGAGTAAAAAAAAAAAGTTTGAACTAAAAATAAACTTAAAGAAATCTAAAATAAAATAATTTTAAAAGTAAAGGTAACTTCTTGCACTAAAAAAACTTTCTCAAAACAACTCTTAAATTGTGGAAAATCAATTATTGAAACATACAGCAAAGAAAAAGCTCATTTATGAGCTAGGTATTTTTACAGACCAAAAACAGAATGCATACCGGTAATAACTAAAAAAAAAATGTAAGAGAGAGAGAGAGAGAGTGGCATTTCTTCAAAAGGTCTAAAACCAGCTATTAAAATGCTTTCAGTACTAAAATTGCCCTGCATTTTCCCTCGGCAAGTCAGCATAATAAGGACGTCGCATTTGATGCAGAGAATCATGCTTAACATCAGAAATCCTGCTGCCCTATCTCAGTGTGGCTCTGCGTCACACTGCCCTGTCACCCAGACAGTTGAGCAGCCCATGGAAGATTCTGGAATCCTGCTGCTCCATCTCCGGAATCATCCTACCCTGAGATGGTCTTCAGCCAGTGCTCCGATTCCCAGTGTTTCCAGGAGGGGTCCCCGACAAAACCAGTCTCCTGGATTGGGCCAAACTCCCTCAGCATGCTCATCACACCTGGAAGTCCTTTCTGTGGTGTTGACCTGAGCAGAATCAAAAAATTAGTACAAATACACAAATAATGTTTACATATTTTTTAATTCCCACACCATTAGTATAATGTTATTATTAGTATTAGTTTAGACCAATCACCTCAACAATAGAAAATTTTATCAAAAACGTATGCCATTACTCAGTTTAGTTTCTGAGTTCAAACAAGATCATCAGGTATCCCGGCACAGACAATTAATTATTATTATTAATAATTCTGCTTACCTCATGGAGTCTTGTGGAAGGAACTTAACACATGAGCACAATACAGTATATATAATTAATGTGATCACCTCATCCATAAAAGTACAATATAACATTAAAATGTTTCCAAATCAAGTCAGATGTATTAAAAAATACAAGAACAACTGCATCTCTAGTTAAAATCATAGTCTAGTTAGTTCTTCGGGGCGTCCCCCTTTTGGAAATATGAGGTTTCCGGAATCTGTACATTTCGTTTGTATGAATGTCAATGTAGTTATATATACAAAAGCAATGTCGTTTGTATAAATATCAATGTAGTTATATATACAAAAGCAATGCCGTTTGTATAAATGTCAGTGTAGTTATCAATCATCTTTTAAATTATCTTTTAAATGCTATAAATGTCATCTTTTAAATGCCTCAGGTTTAACTCAGGTTTACCACTTTTTCACTGTTTCCAAACTAACTCCCTCCATTGAAACAGTTTAAATATGAAAAACCTAGAACATTAGAATCATAAAACTAAATGTAGAAACATTTCCTATATCATTTTGATCTAAACAATCAACAATTACATAAATTTAATCCCTTGTAACCAATCAGACAAACCAATTATCTCAGTTCAAAAGTAAAAGAAAACCGATGTTTTAGAAAGCTCCATGAATTTCAGGTTTCTTGTACAGGTCTCTTTTGCAAGTGAATCTCTGTGACTCACTAACCTATAAGAAAAAAGATATGAAATATCAAAATTTCTATGTTTAAGAAATTTGAAATAGTTTTCATCTAAAAGCAGACTGCTAAAACTCATGATATCAGCCTATGTGTCGTTTTCTTGTATATCTAAAAAATGAGTCTATGTGCGTGCTTATTCATGTAACAACAAAATGCAAATTTGACCCCTGAAAACTGGTTATTATGTTACCATCATATATCACATGCAAGGCTGATATTTCATCTGGGCTCCAGTTTTCATTCATTCATCTGGGCTCCACTTTTCATTCAGTGACTTCTGACAGCTTTGACCCTCACTGTAGCTTGACTAGCACCGTAGCTTGACCACCACTGTAGCTCCTTTTTGCCTGGGTACACTGTATGTTCAAAAAGTTCAAAAGTTCATGAGTTCATCTGTTGTGCAGCATCACTTCATACAGTAAGACTTGTCTGGATGTGTTTGTTGTCAACTGGACAAGGTTTCACATAGCTCAGCTTGACCCATCTCAGCTTGTGTTTAGCTATGCAAGGCGCACAGGCTCCACTTGAGGCAGTGTAGTTTTTTCAGGTGTTTTTCACAAAAGTCACACTTGATAGTAGACTTGTATCAACTTATACATGTGAATATCTTATTTGGTTATCAAAAACCAAAGGTTCAGGATGCAAAAACCACAATGCTGTATGTGTAAACTTCAGCTGCTAGTCCAGTGGAGACTTATCAAATTTATGTGTTCTGTGGGTTTAGCCTGACTTACATCCTTGATCCATAAATTCTGTCCTGATTCAAAAACCTTATTAAATACAATTAATCAATATCAAAATCAATTATCTTTTAGCCAATCCTATTTTGGAACATCTGTCAGCATCAAAGCTGGGCACCGCTAATTAAAAAATTAGTTCCACAATTTCTAAAACGCTTTTTAATTTTTTTAGGTCCACAATTTCAAAAGCACAAATGTCTTATGAAAATTAGGGGAAGCTAATCTAATCCGCTATTTATATATTTTCTATATTATATATATATATATATATATATATATATATATATATATATATATATATATTATATATATATATATATATATATTTATATATAGCCGGCAGCGTTATCAATATTTGCACTACACTGCCAACTGAAAAGTAACAAAAATGATCCTAAAAGGATGAAATTACAAAAATCAAAGGATTTATTTAATACTTTACGTACATATATTCTATTCGGCCACGAAATTAACAAAAAATAGAATGATCTTTTAATCCCTAAAACCACGTTTAAATCTCAAATACACGGGTGTGTCGCCACCGCATTTATACATAAAGTAACCCAAATACATGAAACTAACGACTCGCCGTCGAATGGTCGACACAAAACACACAATAAAATCATCCGGCCACGTTAATTTGGCTTGAAACAGCGGGGTTCTCTACGGATTTATCCATTAGTAACCCAGCACAACCAGCCGGCAGACACAGAGTTAGCGTCTATAGGTAGTCAACAGATTTAATGAAAAGTAACTAAAATACATGAAAATAACGACTCACCGTCGAATGGTCATCACAAAACACACAATAAAATCATCCGGCCACGTTAATTTGGCTTGAAACAGCGGGGTTCTTTACGGATTTATGAAGACACCGAGCGCAGCCAGCTACAGAATTAGCCCCTGAGTTCAACTATGACCCGGAAGATGTCAAGATGGAATAGTCCATTTTTAGTAGGGGGATAAAGAAATCGACCGTTTTTTTTATTGCTTATTTAATGATCGTTTTCATCGTAACTATAATTATTTTTATGTTAAATGTAGATTAACAAGCAGGATCAATGTTAGGAATGTAGGTGACTGGCCGGGGCGCGGCGGGGCCGGGGCCCCATGCTGATGGGATCCCCAGGCAACGGCATCATTTACCTACATGGTAGATCCGAGTCTGTTCTCCGCTCTGCCCCCCTCCCCCCTCCAACCCTCCCTCCCCCCTCCAACCCTCCCTCCTCTCTGCTCTTACGGTGGGGAAAAAGGTAAAACAAGCAGCATAAGAGCTTGTAAATAAGTTTATTGGTTTTTACTGATAGATAATTAGTTATTAGCGGTACTGCATTTTAAATAAAAATAGCACAAATCCGCTTATGAATTATAAAAGTTAGTCAATTCACAAAAACGCTGACAAAAAGTTTAGGTCCACTGTAAGCGGATTAGCGCTTTAGCGCTC
>JBBPBX010102278.1:0-12061 GCA_038048925.1 Garcialebias charrua
AGAGGAAGAGACTGGTACCACAAGGAGTAACCTCACCAAAGTTTCAATTTCAGTGAATAAGCCTCGCACCTCTGTTGGCAAACCTTTGAGAATGTTTGTAGCCTCCCCACAGGAACTGTACGTGTAACTATGTTTGAACATGGGTAGCTGGATTTCCAGCAGCTGGGCATTAATTTCTGGGTAGTCATGAACCACTGGGTCAACGTTTCCAGAAAGCAAGGTGTTCTCCAGCTTCTGCAAGATAAGAAGACCCCCCTGCTGGAAACGTTCTGTGAACTGTGTGTGAACAGTGTCAAGTACCTTAAAAAACTCAACTCTGTAGTGTTCCATAGGGGTTTTAGAACTGAAACTACCTGAGTCTCCACTGAAGCATATGGGTGGTTGTCGAACTCGTGGCATTTTTATAGGTTCCAAGTCCAAAGACTTCACAGTTGTAGATGCCTTCTCAAAAAGGCTTTGGAAGACCTCATCACTTCTCTTGCCACTGAGAGTTGACTGAACTGTACAAACAGCAGCCTGCATACCAGAAACAGTTTGTGTCCTTCTCTGAAGAGAACTGTTGAGACACTCTAGCTCTCCAATGACTGCTTCTGCCATCATAAGGCCAAGTAAAGTACTGCCTTTCATAAACTGTTGTAACAGACCATTTGCAGTGGTTGCAGAGGGAGAGTTACCTCCTGCCATTTCTTCTAAGGCAGTGAGGATAGAGTCATACTGTGTTAGAACAGAACGTATGGCACCGTGTCTTACAGTCCACCTAGTTGCACACAGTGGTTTCAGGGCAGTAGCGGTTGCATGGTCAGCTATTGCTATCTGATGAAACATCTGTTTGAATTTGCCAGACTGTCCACACAGAACTCCCAACTGATGAACCCAGTCAAGGGCATCTCGCACAACTCTAGAAGCTAGGCATGCCTTCTGTGTGACCAAATTCACACAGTGTGCTCCACAGTGCACATACAGAGCTGCATGTAGCTTTAAACGTTATGCAACGTCTCACAGGCACAGACATTCATTCATCCGCAGCTTCAAACATACGTCGAAATGTGAAAGAAAAAATAATTCTAATGGGAAACGCATCAGCCAATGCCACGATTAGCAATCTCTGTGACACTCACCAGCCAGAACTATTCTATAAGTCCAAAACAGGATAAAAACTATGCCAACAATACCGTGACAGTAAGCTACCCAAAACAACTTAAAAACCGTTCTAGGGACGCGGACGAGCCACCAAATGTAATAATCTAATGACTTACGTGTCACCATTATTGTAATAATATAGGACTTATTGGTCAGTTTACTGACTTACCTATATTTTAGAGAAGATGAAGCAGACTTGATCTGATCCAAATTCATTTGCGAGTTCACCCTTTTTCCGGTATTAAATTACTTTAAAGTGATTAGACAAAAATGTAATTTCATAAGAGACTTCAATTTATGTTGGTCCACCATAAAATAGACCTTTTATTGAAATAACCATAAAAGTACATTAAACATATGTATCGATATTAGCTCTGATCTACTAAACTACGTTGACAAGAATTCAAATTAAAAACAAACAGACAGTTAGGAACTTTTCTGTTGGCACATTTACTTGACAGATTAACTGGCTTATGAAAAAGAAGAAATAGGAGGAAGATTAAAGATTGAAAGCTAAGTTAACCGAAGTTGATTATTTTGAACCAGACTAGGTGACAACTTTTCCCACACGAGCAACTGCTGGGCTCCTGCACGCTCAAACACACCACGACTCGTTACCTTGTTGACGGTTCATCTCTTGGAGATAAGAGTGGAGAAGTATCTGGACACACACGTGGATGGGTTTGTCCAACGGCCATCCAGTTGAAACTTCAGCGTGTGTGGCTGATTCACGATACGAGGAAACTCGCCTCCCTCGACAGGAAACAAAGGTCAAGCGCACTGACTGATTTTCAAAACAAAACTTCAGAAAACAAATTCTTTCAGAAATGAGTGTTTTGAGACACAGTAGGCTTTACTGTGACTCCAGCTGAGACGTGAGTCTAATTGGCATAATGACTCCAACGTTTCCAGCTTTTCCAGAGGAGAAGAACCCGAGTTGAGAAAGATCTCCCCTTCGACACTAAAATCAAAAACGGAAGTAAGACTTTATATGGAGGGTGGAGTCTGACCATCTCCTGAATGGCTTAACAAAATAACGGATGGATTTTTCATCCCATAGGCAGAAAGTCTCTGACGGACAACAGGAAAACTTGTTTATAGAATCGGCCAGATGGCCGCTTGTGAGCAAAGAGAATATTATGGCTAACTTCACAGACAACACAAAAGAAGCTGCAAGTTAAAAGTTTACCCTGACCTTGTGCCTTAGATTCAAAGACTGCTTGTTCTGCAGAAATAAACCAGCAGAAGGGTCAAACTCATGCAAGTAACAGATCATCATTAAATGACAAAAGTATACTGTAGATCAATTCTGAATTAACACACATTAAAAAGAAAGTTCAATCTGATTAATTGGTGTCCATTAATTCAAAATAATTGTAACAAAAATAGTGTCCACTTGTCTCCTTGAGAGCTTCAGAAAGTGTAACACTCAGAGTTTCAAAGAGATGTGAAGAGGCTTAAATCCCATAACGGACATGAGAGTGTTATATCTCTATAGTCCCCCTTTTTGGAAATCATCGCCTGTCCTTGGAGATGAGTTCCAACATGAAAGGATACCACCGAATGTCTCTGACCTCTTTGTAATCGAGCAAGTGGAAAAAAAAAAGTTCAAAATTATACTCCCATAATGTTTTTTGGAAATTCCATACTGTTTGTAAGTAATCCCATTACGGTAACGCCAAAATTACACCACACGCGTTACGGCTCCGCCCCACTCCGGTCCGACCTCCCAGCAAATACGCACCCATTATAATCAATGACAGAATTTACACTGGCTCCGCACGGCGGCAGCGAGCTGCGGAGAGCGGACGGCAGTCCGTCAAAATTAGAAATTTTTCTATTTCTGCCGGACGCCGGAGCTGTGCCGGAGTCAACTTTTGAAGATTACGTCGCACCAACAGGAAAAGGAACGAGCACAACTTCCGTATTTACAAAATAAAATCACCACGGGCGGACTTAATCCTAGCTCTATACGGATTTATTTGTACAAAAATGCTTTCAAACTATCATTTATGACTACGCCTACAAACGCAATACAAGAAATAAATAAATAAATAAAGTATTTTATTCTGAAATGTAATACATCACTTCCTGTTGCTCAAACCATGTCCTGTCGCTCATTTACGAGAGAAGATCAAGGCAGCAGTCTCTACTGTTGTTCTCCTTCTTCCACCGAATGAATTGTTTTGTTCTGACTTACTTATTTATCACTTGATTTATCGCGCGATCCCGCAAATCCCGCGCATGCGTCTAGGAGCGGCGTATCCAGGCGGACCTGAGCTGAGCGGAGGAAGTGGAAATTGGAGTTGAGACGCTCAGCTGCGACCTGCGGAGCGGAGCGGACCGTATGTAGTGTAATTTTGGGGTAAGCTTTCAATCCTTTGGAAAACATAGTCTGTCAACCCATGGAAAACTGAGTCTGTGATCCCTTGGAAAACAAAGTCTTATAATCACAACGGTAATTCCAAAGCGGTAATTCCATAACGATTAGAGTTGTTGATTTCATCAGCAACAATGGTTTTAATCAGCATGTAGAGGGGATCCCTCGATTGAAGTAGAGGAGGCGGCCCTTGGATGAAGGTTGAAGACCAACGTTGGAGTAGCAGGTCCCCACATCGAAGGTTGCGGGCTGGATGGCTTCCAGTCGGTGCCACCCTGGTTCAATGTGTCATGCAATTATGTGGTTTTAGGTGGGCTTATGACAGGGATTCTACATTAGGCCCTACCTATATGCACCTGGTATGTAAGCTATCATGGATTAGATCAGCTACAATTACCAATTAAGGGGTGGATCAATGCTGTAAAAATCAGATATAGGGATCTATACCTATAGAGTTTTGGAGGGCTTCTGTAACGAAGGCCTCTTCTTTCAAACTATTCCTCCATTCATTACTTAGTTTAGGTTAAACTAAAATAAAAAAAATGAAATCTAGTTTGGTCTAAATGTCTGTTGGCCTTTTAGACGAACGACGCAAGATTTGGTATTCCCTATAAATTTTGAAGTCTATGGCGAGACTCATCAAAATGAATAGATCTAGAATAGAAACGATTGAATCGGTTCTACCTAAATGATTGGGAGAGCAGTGTAGATTATACTTCCTTAAAGCTGCAGTATGTAGCTTTTTTTATGAACATATTTCTTCACTCTGTCACTACCTCCTGACAGACTGATGTTAGCCAGGTAATCTCTGAAAAAAAAATATATATATATTGTCCCCTTGCTTCTCCAGGTGGTAAATAAGCATTTCTAAAAAGAAAAGGTGACCCACCATTTTCCAGCCAATAAAAACAGAGTTTGTAACCAGCCAATAAAAACAGAGCTTGAATTTGAATCAGCCAATAAAAACAGAGCTTGAATTTGAAATTTAACAGACCACAAGGGGGCAGAGCGGGATCAGAATGCTTTGCCTGTTGAAAATATTTCTAAGTTCTGCAGTTCTACAGAAACTGCATACTGTACCTTTAAGTAGTATTAATCTACAGTGACTCTTCAAAGATTGAGATCGTTAACAAAATGAACAGCATGTTGGCATAGTTAAATCCATTTAAGTCTTCAACTAACATTAATCAAAACCTCTTTGGCTGGGAGTGTTTAGAAAACAAATAACAACTTCAATAACAACAAAAGTAGCAATTAAGCAACTAAAAACAACGTTTCACTACGTCAAACTCACTCTGGTCGTCAGATTCCAACGTGTCACACACAAGAAAAACAGTTCTTAGCTTTATAACCGATGTCAATTAAATCCTGCAGATTTAAACGGTTGTTAAGGTTAGTTTTTTGTTGTGGGTTTTATGCTTAGCGTTTCTAAGTTCTAGTTGGAACGGTTTCTTTTCGCACTAGATAATAATAATAATAATAATAATTAATTCAATTTATAACGCACTTTTCATTACTGAAAATCTCAAAGTGCTACACATATATTGAATGCTACACACATTCATAAACCGGTGGCGGCAGACTACCATGCAAGGTGCTTTCCAGTCCTACCGGGAGCAACTCAGGGTTAAGTGTCTTGCCCAAGGACACAACGACACATGGTGCGGGTCCCGGGAGTCGAACCGCCAACTTTCCGATCGGGAGACGACTGCCATTACCACTACACCACGGCCGCCCGTTTGGACTGTTTAGTTTATTTACTATCCTGTGCTTGGATGACCTTATTTTCCTATCAAGTCTGTGAGTTTGCGAGAACTTTGTCATTTGTGGGGTTATTGAAATCTTTGTCCTTGACATGGGCATGACCTAACATCACCCCCCTGTGGTCATGGGGGACCACGCACACAGGTGTGGACGTCCGTCCATGTGCACGAGTTAGGATGCCTTTTTTTAGTCTAAGCTGTTTGCGCAGTTTATCGGGAGCCTTGTACAGGAACCGTATAGGTTTTGGCCAACGTGTCTCTGTACGTTTACCTCTTTCTGCGTAATTCAGGCGTGTCACAACTGTCGGCGCAGTCACAGGTGTGTCTGACTGGTCAGACTGCGACGGGTCACTGTCGTTGTGGTGTGTGTCTTCCCACTTCATGACTGAAGAGGTGCTCTTTGAGTCTGTAAGAACTATGCCATTCCTGAGTAGTTCTAGATTCAAATGCTCTTGAACCAAGGTTTCGTTGAAAGCTTGTCTGATAGCCGAATTACCTGTCCCAGAGGACAGTACAGCGTCCTCGGTGTGGGACCCTTGGATCTCCACACCGTCCTCTACCTGTGGTAGGAAGTGTGAGTTTGCCCCCCTTTTGTTTGAGGAGGGGTCCTCAAAATCTGTAACAATGATGTCCAAGTGACTGTCAGCGTGTGGTAGACTGTCACTATCTGGACTCAGATTTCCTTGAACCAAGATTTCACTGAACGCTTGGCTGTCTGCCAAATTACCTGTCCCACAGGACAGTACAGCGTTGTTGGTGTGGGATCCTTGGACCTCCACACCTTCTTCTACCTGTGGTAGGAAGTGTCCAGTGAGAGCTGAAGGTGTCAGCTCGCAGAGGAGGTTCTCGTGATGGGCCAGAGTCTGGTCCAATTTTTAAGTCTCCTCTGTTGCACCTGTATTTGAAGGTTCACTTACCGGGTTTGTGCTCTTGGCTGGGGAATCCCTTGTGACCCCTGCGGTACCTGTTGTTAGACAGTCAGTGTCCTGACCTTGGGGAGGCACCTAGATTGGCAGTGGACTGCTCACAGTGGCCCACATTGTCTGATTGCCATAATTTATAATCGCGTCAAAACGGTTTATAAAATCTTGGCCAACCAAAAATGGAGTCTGGAGTGAGTCAAGTTCAGACACATACACCGGGTGGTATAGTGACATTTTGCCAATCTGCATGTGAACCATGGCTATAGCTGTCAGGGATTACCCGTCTCTGCGAGGCCTCGCAGATCAATAGCACATTTCCCGAAGGGTATTTGCCTGTTAACACCGTTAGCGGCGGTCCTTAACTCCTCAAACAGTTTGGTTGATATCAGAGATACATCTGAACTGCAATCCAGGAGCGCTTCTCGCGCGAGGACCCCTTCCAGTGTGATAGGCAGGTAAGCTTTCTTAGCCACCCCCCTTTTGATAAAGTTACACAGAAACCTGTCAGTGACTGAGCACCTGTCAGTGACTGAGCACCTGTGGAGGAAGTGGACGCGGGCACACCTTGGCTGCCGCTGCTCCTCATACTTTTTGCTTTTTGAAGCCTTTTTTATTACTTTCTGCTGTTTTTTTCACCGAGCCTTGTTGGACATTTCTACCTTTCTTGAACGCAGAGTGCGACAGGCGCAAAGCCTGTGTACAGCACCTGTGTGAACGGACGCGGACATTTCTACCTTTCTTTGAACCTTTCTACTTTTCTTGAACGCAGAGTGCGGCAGGCGCAAGCCTGTGTACAGCACCTGTGTGAACGGACGCGGACATTTCTACCTTTCTGTGATTAAGTTTTGTGTTTTAGTTAGTTAGTTTTAGAGCAACTGTCTTTTCTGACTGCGTTGTGGATCTGCAAACATTATAAGTTGCCGGTCAAAGCAGATGACCGCTTGTCCTGAGCCTGGGTCTGCTAGAGGTTTCTTCCTTCTAAAAGGGAGTTTTTCCTTTCCACTGATGCCATTGTGCTTGCTCAGGATGGGAGATCGTGGCGAAGCCAAGATTTGACTTGTTTGCTTGATTCATTAGATAGAAAACTTTCCTAGTCTAACCGGAACTTTAATAGTAGGGGCTGCTAGCTCCCGCTAGCTTAAACACGAATTTAGCTTCGAGTATCACGTAGCTGCATTTATTGTTCGCTTACCTGCTGCCTCTCTCAACTTCCTGTGTCCTCTGGACTGTTCTGGACTCTCTCCTGTACTCCTTCAAGGTAATGCTCGTTCGAGTTACCTCTCTCTGCTTCTTGTATATCTTTCTCGGAGCCGTGGGCCTGCTGCTAGCGGCTAGCTCTGTGCTAGCCTCCGGCTCGTGGATGTTGACGTACTCCGCTTCGCAGTTGTTTGAACTTAACAACTGCTCCATTCCTCTTTCTGTTTCCACCATCAAACAACTGGGACTTCTGCGTAGACCTCGTTACATCCATAGAAGCTCTCGAAGGAAAATCGTTTCTTCTCAAGCGAACTCGGATTCGATTAGTGCTGTCTGGACTGAGAGACGTGTCGCACCTCGATGGCGTCATCAGAACGCTGCGTCTGTAGGCCTTTGTAGTCCTCTGCGCACGAAGTGGCGAGGAAAACGTGGAGTGGATTTCAGTCTGCTTAAACCGGTTCAAAAAGCTCCTATTCCAACTGGTATTAAATTAGAACTTTTCAATGTGCAGTCTCTTTCCAACAAGTCATGTTTAATTCATGATCACATTCTGGAGAAGAACTTGGACCTCATGTGTCTTACAGAGACGTGGCACCAACCAAATGTGTTCAGTTCTCTGAATGAGGCGTGTCCCTCTGGATACAGTTATCTGCAGAGAGCCCGCAGCACTGGCCGCGGTGGTGGTCTGGCTGTAATCTACCGCAGTAATTTAAAACTGTCTCATCTGTCTTCTCAGGACTTTTCCTCTTTTGAATGTCTGGCTTTCAGCTTCAAAGCCCCACTCCTGATGAATGTTATATTAATTTATAGACCTCCCAAACCGCATGTTTCATTTAACTCAGAGATGCATGACCTCCTCACTTTTTTCTGCACCTCCCCTGTGAAGACTATTTTTCTTGGCGACTTAAATATCCACGTGGACAATTCTTCTTCACCTCTGGCAACAGATTTTAAGTCTCTTCTGGACTCTCTTAATCTCACTCAACATGTTGACGCCCCTACGCACAGCAGGGGGCATACTCTGGATTTGGTGATTACAGACACTGTACTCATCAATAACTTATCTGTATATGACCTGGGTGTCTCAGATCACAGGGTCATCTCCCTGGAAGTGCCTTCATCTTCGCCTGCTTCAAACCCAAAACGACCCATCCAGTTCCGTGACCTTAAAAACATTTCCCTTGATGTTCTGTCTGCCGATCTTCACACCCTGACCGCTGTCAATCATTCTTCTGCAGATGACTCTGTGGATTACTACAACCAATCTCTTCGGGAGCTCCTGGACCTACACGCCCCCTTGAAGACAAGACTGGTGTCTTTCTCCCGTTCAGCCCCTTGGTACACTGATGAGCTGCGCAAGATGAAGGCAACTGGCCGTGCTATTGAAAGACGTGTAAAATCATCTGGTCTGTCTGTGCATAAGCAGGCATATAAAGAACATCAGAAAGCATACGCCTATTCTCTTAAAGAAGCACGCTCCAAATATTATTCTAACATCATCAACACCTGCCCTGGAAACTCTAAACAGCTCTTCTCCACAATCACTCGTCTGCTTAATCCCATTAAGCAAACTCTTGAGGACTCTGCTCAAAAATGTGACCTGTTTCTTTCATCTTTTAAAACCAAAGTTGACACTATCAGATCTCAGCTCCACAACCTCCCCGTTCTCAGTGTGCCACCCACCCGTCTGCATTCTGGGACCCTAAACAGCTTTGACGAAGTTGTTCAGAGTGAGGTGGAGGCCATCATCAAGAAAATGAAGCCTTCATCCTGTGCCCTGGATCCTTTCCCCTCGTCTCTCATAAAAACCAATCATTCTGCAATAGGCCCACTTATCACTCAAATAATAAATCAGTCTCTACAATCTGGTCATGTTCCACTGCCTCTAAAAACCGCCATCATTAGGCCTCTTCTGAAAAAATCTAATTTGGATCCCAACATTTTTTCTAATTACCGCCCAATTTCACACCTCCCTTTTCTGTCTAAAGTGCTGGAAAAAGCTGTTGCTGCTCAGCTGCAGGATCACCTACAACAACACTCTCTGTATGAGAAGTTCCAGTCTGGATTCAGGGCAGCTCACAGTACAGAGACTGCATTGCTGAGGGTTACCAATGATGTCCTCTTGGCTGCTGACACTGGCTCTCCCTCCATCCTTGTCCTCCTTGACCTCACTGCAGCCTTCGACACTGTGGACCATAGTATCCTCCTCCACCGTCTTCATGTGGAGGTCGGTCTCTGCGACACAGTCCTGGACTGGTTCAAATCTTTCCTCTCCAATAGGCTGGAATGTGTTAGTCTTGGCAACGCCACGTCCCAGACAGTTGGTGTCTCCTGTGGTGTCCCTCAGGGGTCAGTTCTGGGGCCCCTGCTGTTTTCCCTTTACATGCTGCCTTTAGGTCAAATTATTAATCAGTTCAACATTTCTTTTCACTGTTATGCCGACGATACACAGCTTTACATTTTTTCAAAACATAATCAACACACATGCTCCATACCGTAAATACAGAATAAAGGGACGTAAAAATCCTTGGTTTTCCCCTGAGATAGGAAATCTGCTCAAAGAAAGGGATGCTGCCTGGGCTAAGGCCAGGAAATCAAAAAACGATCATGACTGGCTCAGTTTCCGGCAGCTTAGGAACAAATGCACAACCCTAATTAGAAATGCAAAATCAAATTACTACCTGGACGAATCCACCAAAAATCTAAATGATCCAAAAAGGTTTTGGCAAACAGTAAAATCAAATTCTGGTCAGACAACATCCACTGATTTACCCAGCTCCATCATGACCAGCACAGGTATTCTGTCAGACAAATTGTCAATTCTGAACTGTTTTAATGAACACTTTATATCCTCTGGCTCCCTGTTTGAATCTACACATCCTGAAATGTTATCTGCTGACCAAACTGATGCAAATCCACCCCCAGCTCCACATGTGCTGGACAAACAGGTCACAAATCGCTTTGACTTCGAATCAGTATCTCCCGCTGAAGTTCTAAATGCTCTAAAAACTCTCGACACACGCAAAGCAGCAGGACCTGACAACATAGAACCACTTTTCCTAAAACTAGCTGCAGATTTCATTGCTGAACCTCTTTCCCATATTTTCAATCTCAGTCTCAACACAAATAAAATACCCAAAATCTGGAAATCAGCTTTTGTTCTCCCTCTGCTAAAAGGGGGTGAACCAACAAATGTCAACAACTACAGACCAATTTCAAAATTATGCATTCTTGCCAAACTGTTCGAAAGACTTGTCTGTGATCAGCTAACTGATTTCCTACAATCAAACCATATTCTATCACAATTCCAGTCAGGATTCAGAAAACAACACAGCACCGTCACTACAGTTCTCAAAGTATTAAATGACATCATACATGCCCTGGACTGCAAACAATTCTGTGTTGCCCTATTTATAGACCTGTCCAAGGCATTTGATACAGTTGATCACAGACTATTGACAAACATCCTGGAACACTCTGGTCTATCAAAACTTGCAGTCTCCTGGTTCACCAACTACCTAACTGACAGAACGCAGTCTGTTCATGTAGCCGG
The DNA here is from genome assembly GCA_038048925.1 of Garcialebias charrua. NCBI lineage: Eukaryota > Metazoa > Chordata > Actinopteri > Cyprinodontiformes > Rivulidae > Garcialebias > Garcialebias charrua. Next base: position 10,957 of record JBBPBX010102278.1, read on the forward strand.
ATCCTCCTCTACTTTCTTAGATGTTGTGAAAGGGGTGCCACAGGGTTCTGTCTTGGGTCCCATTCTTTTCTCTCTATACATCAACGATCTTTGCAGTGATCTGTCAAATGCTTCCCACCATTATTACGCAGATGACACCATCATCTATTGCTGTTCTTCCTCCCTCAGCCAAGCTTTCACCTCTCTTCAGGATGCTTTTAATATTATTCAGTCACGGCTGCAAAAACTTAGACTGGTCCTAAATGCCGACAAAAGCAAGTTCATGGTTCTTGCCAACAGAAAGCTGCAACCAGAGAACCCACCTCAAATTGGAACCCAAGAGGGAAAACAAATAGAAATGGTCTCCACCTACAAATATCTAGGTTTCAACATTGACACTGAACTGTCTTTTAAAACCCACATCTCCAAAATGGCCACTAAACTCAAACTGAAGCTAGGTTTCTTCTTCAGAAACAAATCCTGCTTCTCATGCAAAGCCAGGAGAACATTAGTAGCTGCAACATTCATGCCAATACTAGATTATGGTGACGTGCTGTACATGAGTGCTGCATCAAAATACCTACAGTCCTTAGACTCCATTTACCACGGTGCCCTTCGGTTCATTACTGACTCCAGTTATCGCACTCATCACTGTGAGCTTTACGTAAAATCTGGCTGGTCATCTCTCAGCACTCGCAGATACACTCACTGGATATCCTTCATCTACAAGACCCTCCTAAACCTGGTCCCGTCATACCTCACCTCCTTAATACAAACATCACACAGTCATTACTCCCTGCGCTCTAACGATTTAGTCCTCCTGTCAGTTCCTCCTGTCAGAACTGAACTAGGAAAAAGAGCGTTCAGCTTCGCCGTCCCCTCAGCCTGGAACAACTTACAGAAAGATCTGAAACTATCAACATTCATCTCTCCTGGATCCTTTATGTCAACCGTAGTAGAAAATGTCATCAAGAAACTTGACCATTGCAGATGTTTCTAACCACTACTTATCCAATATACATGTCATTGTTGGTTTTTTTGTCTGCTTGTTTTGTATATAATGTATATAGAAATCTGTCATATCCTGTTGGTTTTGAACTGTCAACATCTGTTTACTGTGATTGTA
>JBBPBX010102279.1:0-12060 GCA_038048925.1 Garcialebias charrua
CATATGTAGATCTCCCCAATTCAAGAAAAAAAGTACATTGGAGGTACCCTCTAAAATGCACAGGTAGGCGGCCATTTTGGGTCAAAGGTCAAATTTTGGTCATTTTTCAGTTTTACTCATGTCGAACTTTGACGAACTCCTTCTCAGGCGTTCGACCTATCGGCTTCAAACTTGGTCAGAATGCAGTTAAGGCATGGGCCTTTAAAAGTTATCAAAAAAATTGACTTTTCGTATATGTTCAGGGGGCGTGGTGGAGCGGTGAACTTGGCGTACTCGCCGAAACAAACAAAACGCTATAACTTTGACATTTAAAGGTCTATTGACACCATGCTTTATCCTAGAATAATGAAACTTGGTACACATGTGTATCTCATCAGGAGCTACAAAAAAGTCTCTTGGAGCAATGGTCCAAAGCCAACAGGAAGTCGGCCATTTTAGGTCAAAGTCACAATTTGGTCTATTTCATTTACGTCATATCTGAGCGAACTCGTCCTAGAGCTTTCGAGATCCAGGCGTCAAACTCGGTCAGCACTATCTTGAGGCATTGAAGGTCAAAAGTTATCAAAAGAATTTTTCTATGACAAAGCATGTGGGCGTGGCCTTAGGTCAAAGTCACAATTTGGTCTATTTCATTTACGTCATATCTGAGCGAACTCGTCCTAGAGCTTTCGAGATCCAGGCGTCAAACTCGGTCAGCACTACCTTGAGGCATTGAAGGTCAAAAGTTATCAAAAGAATTTTTCTATGTCAAAGCATGTGGGCGTGGCCAAGCCTCAAATATGGCCATTCTCCATGAAACATCAAGCTAAAATAACTTCCTAATATAAGCTCCCAGCTTCACCAAACTCACTGACATCGATCCTTGTTCACCCCCCTGCAGGATTCCATTGCAATACTTGGTGGGCGTGGCCTAATTCCGCAACAGCGCCCTCTAGAATATTTAAAAAAACAGCCCCCAGCCATGCTTTATCCCAGAATAATGAAACTTGGTACACATGTGTATCTCATCAGGAGCTACAAAAAAGTCTCTTGGAGCAATGGTCCAAAGCCAACAGGAAGTCGGCCATTTTAGGTCAAAGTCACAATTTGGTCTATTTCATTGACGTCATATCTGAGCGAACTCGTCCTAGAGCTTTCGAGATCCAGGCGTCAAACTCGGTCAGCACTACCTTGAGGCATTGAAGGTCAAAAGTTATCAAAAGAATTTTTCTATGTCAAAGCATGTGGGCGTGGCCAAGCCTCAAATCTGGCCATTCTCCATGAAACATCAAGCTAAAATAACTTCCTAATATAAGCTCCCAGCTGCACCAAAGTCACTAAGATCTATATTTCTCCATAAGATCTATATTTCTCCATCCCTCGACAGGACTGCAGTCCAATATGTAGTGGGCGTGGCCTGATTCTTCAAGAGCGCCCCCTAGAATTTAGTTTAAAAATCAGCCCCCAGCCATGCTTTATCCCAGAATTATGAAACGTGGTATACATGTGTAAATTGTCAGGACCTACAAAAAAGTCTCTTGGAACCCTGGTCCAAAACCAACAGGAAGTCGGCCATTTTGGATCAAAAGGTAGTTTTGGTCATAAATTTCACACCTTTCTGGTGGTTTAAAGCCACTCTATCTCTCACGCCCTTGACATAGTCAAGATGATCCTGTGCTAGAAGACAGATAATACATTGATCTGATGTGTTTTAAAACACTTGAAGGTTTTGTTGGAGGATGTGGGCGTGGTTGTGGCAGCATGGCGAATACAAGACCAGCAGGCGATGCTAGAGCTCTGGAGTTTGCATGTGATTTTGAATATTTGGCAAATGCGCACCATGATCGCGACTGGGCGGACTAGCTAGAGTTCCCATGCTCACCACAATAAGGCCGGAGCGGCGCTAAGCTGCTTCGGGCCTCAACGCCGCTTGCGGCTTTAATTAGGCCCGAAGCAGCGAAGCGCTGCAAGGACCTATTGTAATTGTAGTGTTTATTATTATTATTAGGCCCGAGCAGCTAAGCGCTGCGAAGGCCTATTGTAATTGTACTGTTTATTATTTTTTTTATTATTATTATTTTTTTTATTTTTATTCTTCCCCCAAAAGAAGTGGCATTTTGGGGGCTTTATCATATATGAAAACTCACCAAATTTGGCAGACTCGTCAGGACTGGTGAAAAATTACATATTTTGGGGGCGTGGCAAAAATCGCCACAGAAACGGCTCAAGAGCGCCCCCTAGAAAATTTCAAAATACGCTCCGCATTGACTTAGTTTGACGTAGAATCGTGAAATTTGGTACACTTGTCCAACTCACCAAGATGCACAGAAAACCCTCTGGCACCAACGTTGTACGATAAATGGTAAGGCGGCCATTTTGAAATGATTACCAAATTTTTACACCTTTTTGGCCGTTTACAGCCTCCGCATTTGAACGAACTCCTCCTAGGGATTTCGCTCGATTTGGTTCAAACTTGGCCAGTTTCTTCATAAGGCACGGGGGAACAAACAATATCAAAATTGTGCGTTTTCATGAATGCTGAAGGGGCGGGGCCAGACGTCAAATTTGGACATCTCGCCATGAAAAACGAAACGCTTATAGCTCTTACACGAAAAGAGTCTAATACATCAAACCTTCAGTGATTGACGCACATCCGGTCCCCTGCATTACTGAATGGTCAAATTATGACATCACTTAAGCCACGCCCCCTGACAACAGGAAGTGTAAAGTTTTACTTTGAAAGGTCCATATCGGACCCGTGTTACCTAATCAGCGTGACATTGTGTCCAGTGACTAAAGACATGTTGGTGTAACAAGCTTTCCAGCACTGTTCGTTTTGGGTGGAGCAAGTGGGCGTGGCGACATGGCGAAGTAAGACGTAACGCCATCACCATACGTTTGGATCTAAAATCCACAGATTTGATCTGAGGAGTACCAATATCAGTATGATCGATCATTGCCCACCCCTTGAACAGGTGTTTATGCTAATTAGCAAATCGCTACAGAAACGGCTCAAGAGCGCCCCCTAGAAATATTCAAAATACCCTCCGCATTGACCTTAGTTTGACGTAGAATCATGAAATTTGGTACACTTGTCCAACTCACCAAGATGCACAGAAAACCCTCTGGCACCAATGTTGTACGATAAATGGTAAGGCGGCCATTTTGGGACGATGACCAAATTTTCACCCCTTTTTGGCCGTTTACAGCCTCTGCATTTCAACGAACTTCTCCTAGGGATTTCGCTCGATTTGATTCAAACTTGGCCAGTTTTTTTATAAGGCACGGGGGAACAAATGTTATCAAAACTGTGCGTTTTCATGCATGCTGAAGGGGCGGGGCCAGACCTCAAAGTTGGACATCTCGCCATGAAAAACGAAACGCTTACAGCTCTTACACGAAAACTGTCTAATACATCAAACCTTCAGTGATTGACCCACATCCGGTCCCCTGCAAAACTGTATGGTCAAATCATGACATCACTTAAGCCACGCCCCCTGACAACAGGAAGTGTAAAGTTTTACGTTGAACGGTCCATATCGGATCCCTGTTACCTAATCAGCGTGACATTGTATCCAGTCACCGAAGACATGTTGGTGTAACAAGCTTTCCAGCACTGTTCGTTTTGGGTGGAGCAAGTGGGCGTGGTGACGTGGCGAAGTAAGACGTAACGCCGTCACCATACGTTTGGTTCTAAACTCCACAGATTTGATCTGAGGAGTACCAAAATCATCATGATCGATCATTACCCACCCCTTGAACAAGTGTTTATGCTAATTAGCAAATAGCCTCCATAGCGCCCCCTAGATTATTCAAACTGTTGTATCTCAGTGATACATCATCCGATCTGAACCAGATTTATTGTGCATCATCAGTGAGCCCTTGTGGACACATTGATATGGTGGGCTAACATTTGACTCAAGTGCGCCCCCTACATTATTTCTATAGTTATATCTCAGTGATACATCATCCGATCTGAACCAGATTTATTGTGCATCATCAGTGAGCCCTTGTGGACACATTGATATGGTGGGCTAACATTTGACTCAAGTGCGCCCCCTACATTATTTCTATAGTTATATCTCAGTGATACATCATCCGATCTGAACCAGATTTATTGTGCATCATCAGTGAGCCCTTGTGGACACATTGATATGGTGGGCTAACATATGACTCCAGAGCGCCCCCTAGATTATTCAAACTGTTATATCTCAGTGATACATCATCCGATCTGAACCAGATTTATTGTGCATCATCAGTGAGCCCTTGTGGACACATTGATAATGTTATGTAAATTTTTACTCCATAGCGCCCCCTATATTATTACTACAGTTATATCTTAGTGATACATTATCCGATCTGCACAAGATTTATTATGCTTTATCAGTGAACACTTCGACACACATTGATAATGTTATGTAAATTTTTACTCCATAGCGCCCCCTATATTATTACTACAGTTATATCTTAGTGATACATTATCCGATCTGCACGAGATTTATTATGATTCATCAGTGAACACTTCTACACACATTGATAATGGTATGTAAATTTTTACTCCATAGCGCCCCCTGTATTATTACTACAGTTATATCTTAGTGATACATTATCCGATCTGCACGAGATTTATTGTGCTTTATCAGTGAACACTTCGACACACATTGATAATGGTATGTAAATTTTTACTCCATAGCGCCCCCTATATTATTACTACAGTTATATCTTAGTGATACATTATCCGATCTGCACGAGATTTATTGTGATTCATCAGTGAACACTTCTATACACATTGATAATGGTATGTAAATTTTTACTCCATAGCGCCCCCTATATTATTACTACAGTTATATCTCAGTGATACATTATCCAATCTGCACGAGATTTATTGTGCTTTATCAGTGAACACTTCGACACACATTGATAATGGTATGTAAATTTTTACTCCATAGCGCCCCCTATATTATTACTACAGTTATATCTTAGTGATACATTATCCAATCTGCACGAGATTTATTATGATTCATCAGTGAACACTTCTACACACATTGATAATGGTATGTAAATTTTTACTCCATAGCGCCCCCTGTATTATTACTACAGTTATATCTTAGTGATACATTATCCGATCTACACGAGATTTATTGTGCTTTATCAGTGAACACTTCGACACACATTGATAATGGTATGTAAATTTTTACTCCATAGCGCCCCCTATATTATTACTAGTTATATCTTAGTGATACATTATCCGATCTACACGAGATTTATTGTGATTCATCAGTGAACACTTCTACACACATTGATAATGGTATGTAAATTTATACTCCATAGCGCCCCCTATATTATTACTACAGTTATATCTCAGTGATACATTATCCGATCTGCACGAGATTTACTATGCTTCATCAGTGAGACCTTGTGGACACATTGATATTGTGGTTTAACATATGACTCCAGAGCGCCCCTTAGATTATTCAAATCGTTATATCTTAGTGATACATCATCCAATCTAAACCAGATTTATTTTGCATCATCAGTGAGCCCTCGTGGACACATTGATATGGTGGGCTAACATTTGACTCAAGTGCGTCCCCTAGATTATTCAAACTGTTATATCTCAGTTATACATCATCCGATATTTACCAGATTTATTGTACATCATCAGTGAGCACTTCAACACACATTGATCCTGTGGTTTAACAGATAACTCCAGTGCGCCCCCTACATTATTTTTCAAACTGTTACATCTCATTGCTAGATCATTTGATCTGTTCTACATTTACTGTGTGTCACCAGTCAGCACTTCTAAACACGTATATATTGTTGTTATTCGCTAACTGTTCTTGGCAAACGGGTGCTGGATGGGCATGAGAGAGTTCGAGGTGGTGACCGAGCAGATCAGCTGGAGGTCCCGTGGTCGACACAATAAGGCCAGAGCGGCGCTAAGCTGCGAGGGCCTCAACGCTGCTTGCAGCTTTAATTAGGCCCGAAGCAGCGAAGCGCTGCAAGGACCTATTGTAATTGTAGTGTTTATTATTATTATTATTATTATTTTTTTTATTTTTATTCCCCCCAAAGAAGTGGCCTTTTGGAGGCTTTATCATATACGAAAACTCACCAAATTTGGCGGACTCGTCAGGACTGGTGAAAAATTACGTATTTTGGGGGCGTGGCAAAAATCGCCACAGAAACGGCTCAAGAGCGCCCCCTAGAAATTTTCAAAATACCCTCCGCATTGACCTTAGTTTGACGTAGAATCATGAAATTTGGTACACTTGTCCAACTCACCAAGATGCACAGAAAACCCTCTGGCACCAACGTTGTACGATAAATGGTAAGGCGGCCATTTTGGAACGATGACCAAATTTTCACCCCTTTTTGGCCGTTTACAGCCTCCGCATTTGAACGAACTCCTCCTATGAATTTCGCTCGATTTGGTTCAAACTTGGCCAGTTTCTTCATAAGGCACGGGGGAACAAACAATATCAAAATTGTGCGTTTTCATGAATGCTGAAGGGGCGGGGCCAGACATCAAAGTTGGACATCTCGCCATGAAAAACGAAACGCTTACAGCTCTTACACGAAAAGAGTCTAATACATCAAACCTTCAGTGATTGACGCACATCCGGTCCCCTGCATTACTGAATGGTCAAATCATGACATCACTTAAGCCACGCCCCCTGACAACAGGAAGTGTAAAGTTTTACTTTGAAAGGTCCATATCGGACCCGTGTTACCTAATCAGCGTGACATTGTGTCCAGTGACTAAAGACATGTTGGTGTAACAAGCTTTCCAGCACTGTTCGTTTTGGGTGGAGCAAGTGGGCGTGGCGACATGGCGAAGTAAGACGTAACGCCATCACCATACGTTTGGATCTAAAATCCACAGATTTGATCCGAGGAGTACCAAAATCAGTATGATCGATCATTGCCCACCCCTTGAACAGGTGTTTATGCTAATTAGCAAATCGCTACAGAAACGGCTCAAGAGCGCCCCCTAGAAATATTCAAAATACCCTCCGCATTGACCTTAGTTTGACGTAGAATCATGAAATTTGGTACACTTGTCCAACTCACCAAGATGCACAGAAAACTCTCTGGCACCAATGTTGTACGATAAATGGTAAGGCGGCCATTTTGGAACGATGACCAAATTTTCACCCCTTTTTGGCCGTTTACAGCCTCTGCATTTCAACGAACTCCTCCTAGGGATTTCGCTCGATTTGATTCAAACTTGGCCAGTTTCTTTATAAGGCACGGGGGAACAAATGTTATCAAAACTGTGCGTTTTCATGCATGCTGAAGGGGCGGGGCCAGACCTCAAAGTTGGACATCTCGCCATGAAAAACGAAACGCTTACAGCTCTTACACGAAAACTGTCTAATACATCAAACCTTCAGTGATTGACCCACATCCGGTCCCCTGCAAAACTGTATGGTCAAATCATGACATCACTTAAGCCACGCCCCCTGACAACAGGAAGTGTAAAGTTTTACGTTGAACGGTCCATAACGGATCCCTGTTACCTAATCAGCGTGACATTGTATCCAGTCACCGAAGACATGGTGGTGTAACAAGCTTTCCAGCACTGTTCGTTTTGGGTGGAGCAAGTGGGCGTGGTGACGTGGCGAAGTAAGACGTAACGCCGTCACCATACGTTTGGTTCTAAACTCCACAGATTTGATCTGAGGAGTACCAAAATCATTATGATCGATCATTACCCACCCCTTGAACAGGTGTTTATGTTAATTAGCAAATAGCCTCCATAGCGCCCCCTAGATTATTCAAACTGTTGTATCTCAGTGATACATCATCCGATCTGAACCAGATTTATTGTGCATCATCAGTGAGCCCTTGTGGACACATTGATATGGTGGGCTAACATTTGACTCAAGTGCGCCCCCTACATTATTTCTATAGTTATATCTCAGTGATACATCATCCGATCTGCACGAGATTTATTATGCTTTATCAGTGAACACTTCGACACACATTGATAATGTTATGTAATTTTTTACTCCATAGCGCCCCCTATATTATTACTACAGTTATATCTTAGTGATACATTATCCGATCTGCACGAGATTTATTATGATTCATCAGTGAACGCTTCTACACACATTCATAATGGTATGTAAATTTTTACTCCATAGCGCCCCCTGTATTATTACTACAGTTATATCTTAGTGATACATTATCCGATCTGCACGAGATTTATTGTGCTTTATCAGTGAACACTTCGACACACATTGATAATGGTATGTAAATTTTTACTCCATAGCGCCCCCTATATTATTACTACAGTTATATCTTAGTGATACATTATCCGATCTGCACGAGATTTATTGTGATTCATCAATGAACACTTCTATACACATTGATAATGGTATGTAAATTTTTACTCTATAGCACCCCCTATATTATTACTACAGTTATATCTTAGTGATACATTATCCGATCTGCACGAGATTTATTATGATTCATCAGTGAACACTTCTACACACATTGATAATGGTATGTAAATTTTTACTCCATAGCGCCCCCTGTATTATTACTACAGTTATATCTTAGTGATACATTATCCGATCTGCACGAGATTTATTGTGCTTTATCAGTGAACACTTCGACACACATTGATAATGGTATGTAAATTTTTACTCCATAGCGCCCCCTATATTATTACTACAGTTATATCTTAGTGATACATTATCCGATCTGCACGAGATTTATTGTGATTCATCAGTGAACACTTCTATACACATTGATAATGGTATGTAAATTTTTACTCCATAGCGCCCCCTATATTATTACTACAGTTATATCTCAGTGATACATTATCCAATCTGCACGAGATTTATTGTGCTTTATCAGTGAACACTTCGACACACATTGATAATGGTATGTAAATTTTTACTCCATAGCGCCCCCTATATTATTACTACAGTTATATCTTAGTGATACATTATCCGATCTGCACGAGATTTATTATGATTCATCAGTGAACACTTCTACACACATTGATAATGGTATGTAAATTTTTACTCCATAGCGCCCCCTATATTATTACTACAGTTATATCTTAGTGATACATTATCCGATCTGCACGAGATTTATTGTGATTCATCAGTGAACACTTCTACACACATTGATAATGGTATGTAAATTTTTACTCCATAGCGCCCCCTATATTATTACTACAGTTATATCTTAGTGATACATTATCCGATCTGCACGAGATTTATTGTGCTTTATCAGTGAACACTTCGACACACATTGATAATGGTATGTAAATTTTTACTCCATAGCGCCCCCTATATTATTACTACAGTTATATCTTAGTGATACATTATCCGATCTGCACGAGATTTATTGTGATTCATCAGTGAACACTTCTACACACATTGATAATGGTATGTAAATTTTTACTCCATAGCGCCCCCTATATTATTACTAAAGTTATATCTCAGTGATACATTATCCGATCTGTACGAGATTTATTGTGCTTTATCAGTGAACACTTCGACACACATTGATAATGGTAAGTAAATTTTTACTCCATAGCGCCCCCTATATTATTACTACAGTTATATCTCAGTGATACATCATCCGATCTGAACCAGATTTATTGTGTATCATCAGTGAGACATTGTGGACACATTGATATTGTGGTTTAACATATGACTCCAGAGCGCCCCCTAGATTACTCAAACTGTTATATCTCAGTGAGACATCATCCGATCTGAACCAGATTTATTGTGTATCATCAGTGAGACCTTGTGGACACATTGATATTGTGGTTTAACATGTGACTCCAGAGCGCCCCCTAGATTATTCAAACTGTTATATCTCAGTGAGACATCATCCGATCTGAACCAGATTTATTGTGCGTGTGCACCCCTGGTGCGGAGTAGACACGAGAGACTTCGAAATGGCGACCGAGCGGACGAGCTGGAGCTCGCGCGGTCGCCTCAATAAGGTCCGAGCGGCGCTAAGCTGCGAGGGCCTCAATGCTGCTTGCAGCTTTAATTATTATTATTTTTTTTTATTTTTCTTCCCCCCAAAGAAGTGGCCTTTTGGAGGCTTTATCATATACGAAAACTCACCAAATTTGGCGGACTCGTCAGGACTGGTGAAAAATTACGTATTTTGGGGGCGTGGCAAAAATCGTCACAGAAACGGCTCAAGAGCGCCCCCTAGAAAATTTCAAAATACCCTCCGCATTGACCTTATTTTGACGTAGAATCATGAAATTCGGTACACTTGTCCATCTCACCAAGATGCACAGAAAACCCTCTGGCACCAACGTTGTACAATAAATGGGAAGGCGGCCATTTTGAAACGATGACCAAATTTTCACCCCTTTTTGGCCGTTTACAGCCTCCGCATTTGAACGAACTCCTCCTATGAATTTCGCTCGATTTGGTTCAAACTTGGCCAGTTTCTTCATAAGGCACAGGGGAACAAACAATATCAAAATTGTGCGTTTTCATGAATGCTGAAGGGGCGGGGCCAGACGTCAAAGTTGGACATCTCGCCATGAAAAACGAAACGCTAACAGCTCTTACACGAAAAAAGTCTAATACATCAAACCTTCAGTTATTGACCCATATCCGGTCCCCCGCAAAACTGTATGGTCAAATCATGACATCACTTAAGCCACGCCCCCTGACAACAGGAAGTGTAAAGTTTTACATTGAACGGTCCATATCGGACCCCTGTTACCTAATCCGCGTGGCATTGTGTCCAGTGACCGAAGACATGTTGGTGTAACAAGCATTCCAATACTGTTCGTTTTTGGTGGAGCATGTGGGCGTGGCGTAGTGGCGAAGTAAGACATAACGCCATCACCATACGTTTGGTTCTAAAATCCACAGATTTGATCCGAGGAGTACCAAAATCAGTATGATCGATCATTGCCCACCCCTTGAACAGGTATTTATGCTAATTAGCAAATCGCTACAGAAACGGCTCAAGAGCGCCCCCTAGAAATATTCAAAATACCCTCCGCATTGACCTTAGTTTGACGTAGAATCATGAAATTTGGTACACTTGTCCAACTCACCAAGATGCACAGAAAACTCTCTGGCACCAATGTTGTACGATAAATGGTAAGGCGGCCATTTTGGAACGATGACCAAATTTTCACCCCTTTTTGGCCGTTTACAGCCTCTGCATTTCAACGAACTCCTCCTAGGGATTTCGCTCGATTTGATTCAAACTTGGCCAGTTTCTTTATAAGGCACGGGGGAACAAATGTTATCAAAACTGTGCGTTTTCATGCATGCTGAAGGGGCGGGGCCAGACCTCAAAGTTGGACATCTCGCCATGAAAAACGAAACGCTTATAGCTCTTACACGAAAACTGTCTAATACATCAAACCTTCAGTGATTGACCCACATCCGGTCCCCTGCAAAACTGTATGGTCAAATCATGACATCACTTAAGCCACGCCCCCTGACAACAGGAAGTGTAAAGTTTTACGTTGAACGGTCCATATCGGATCCCTGTTACCTAATCAGCGTGACATTGTATCCAGTCACCGAAGACATGTTGGTGTAACAAGCTTTCCAGCACTGTTCGTTTTGGGTGGAGCAAGTGGGCGTGGTGACATGGCGAAGTAAGACGTAACGCCGTCACCATACGTTTGGTTCTAAACTCCACAGATTTGATCTGAGGAGTACCAAAATCATTATGATCGATCATTACCCACCCCTTGAACAGGTGTTTATGCTAATTAGCAAATACCCTCCATAGCGCCCCCTAGATTATTCAAACTGTTGTATCTCAGTGATACATCATCCGATCTGAACCAGATTTATTGTGCATCATCAGTGAGCCCTTGTGGACACATTGATATAGTGAGCTAACATTTGACTCAAGTGCGCCCCCTACATTATTTCTATAAATATATCTCAGTGATACATCATCCGATCTGAACCAGATTTATTGTGCATCATCAGTGAGCCCTTGTGGACACATTGATAATGTTATGTAAATTTTTACTCCATAGCGCCCCCTATATTATTACTACAGTTATATCTCAGTGATACATTATCCGATCTGCACGAGATTTATTATGAT
>JBBPBX010102280.1:0-12060 GCA_038048925.1 Garcialebias charrua
CAAAAAATGTCCAGAGGACCAGACTTAGCTTTTTTAGATTTTTCTACCTGGATTATTGAGCATGCATCAGGGTATGAGATAAAGTTCTCTTTTAATTTAAATTGTCCTTTGACGTTTATTTATTTATTGGTCAATTTATATATTTCTGCTTTTATTTTTAATTAAGCTATGTCCGTTTAGGTCCCACTTGACTTTCATGCATGTTTAGTGACATAGTACAACGTTGTGACATTAGCTTAATTTATTATGCTAGTTTTTAATTTATATCATTACCTGTTGCTTCTTCTGTCTGTCTCTTTGAAAAAATGTCTGTAAGCTTTGCACATTTGGCAGCTTCCTCCTGTAACGCCTTTCTTTTCTTCAACCTGACTTTTTCAGCTCCACCTGGCCTCTTCCTATCCATTTTTATTGCTAATTAGCAGTTTGGACTCCGCGCTGCTCCATCAGATGTTTTGGAAAATAACCGTGTTTCGCTCCTGGGTTGGACTCAACCAACGGTGAACTTTCAGGGGTGTTTTTTATCAAATGGTAGCTCCCAAGCTGCCAGCCCAGTGCAGCGCAGTCTCTTAAAGGGATCAGCGCTCCCTCCCTTTAAGAGGCTGCAGCCTGCAGCCTAAACGCAGGGACAAGTCGATTTTGAGCAGATTTTTAAACTGTCATCATTTTCCCCGTGCGCCTATCAGCCCATTCATGACGCGGCCCATCGGGAAATCTCCCGAATCTCCCGATGGTCACTCCGCCCTTGGACTCAAGTGAACCGGGTTATTTTAGTGACTCATTAGACTGACCCAGATCCATAAAGTGAACCGGGTTACTTTAGTGACTCATTAGACTGAACCAGATCCATAAAGTGAACCGGGTTACTTTAGTGATTCATTAGACTGAATCAGATCCATGAAGTGAGCTGGATTTACCAGCTTTATTAAAATCCTAAATGATGCATGCGTGGGTTTCCTCCGGGTACTCCGGTTTCCTCCCACAGACCATAACACATGCATGTTAGGCTGATTGGTGACTCTAAATTGACCCTAGGTGTGAGTGAGACAGGTCCCTCTTGTAAATGAGTCCCCGTGACAACGAGGCTAGCCTGTATAAATAAAGGTTGAATGAATGAATGAATGAAAAGTTAGTTCACTCTGTTAGCATCTGTAGCTGTTAGCATCTGTAGCTGTTAGCATCTGTAGCTGTTAGCATGTGTAGTTGTTAGCATCTGTAGCTGTTAGCATGTGTAGCTGTTAGCATGTGTAGCTGTTAGCATGTGTAGTTGTTAGCATGTGTAGCTGTTAGCATGTATAGCTGTTAGCATCTGTAGCTCTTAGCGTGTGTGGCTGTTAACGTGTGTGGCTGTTAGCATGTATAGCTGTTAGCATGTGTAGTTGTTAGCATGTGTAGCTGTTAGCATGTGTAGCTGTTAGCATCTGTAGTTGTTAGCATGTGTAGCTGTTAGCATGTGTAGCTGTTAGCATGTGTAGCTGTTAGCATGTGTAGCTGTTAGCATCTGTAGCTGTTAGCATGTGTAGCTGTTAACATCTGTAGTTGTTAGCATGTGTAGCTGTTAGCATGTGTAGCTGTTAGCATGTGTAGCTGTTAGCATGTGTAGCTGTTAACATCTGTAGTTGTTAGCATGTGTCACTGTTAGCATATGTAGCTGTTAGCGTCTGTTATTGTTAACTTGTGTAGCTGTTAGCATATGTAGCTGTTAGCATGTGTAGCTGTTAGCGTGTGTAGCTGTTAACATCTGTAGTTGTTAGCTTGTGTAGCTGTTAGCATGTGTAGCTGTTAGCGTGTGTAGCTGTTAACATCTGTAGTTGTTAGCTTGTGTAGCTGTTAGCATGTGTAGCTGTTAGCATGTGTAGCTGTTAGCATGTGTAGCTGTTAGCAGCTACGTCTCGTTGTCACGTGCTTGGATAATCTAGTCTCGTGACTGTGTGTGTGTTTTTCTGTGTAGGAGCAGGAGCTTCACGTCAGACCTCCACCAACCACATGTTTGTTCTCTAACAGGTATGGTTGTCATTTCTAGTAAAACTGTTCAATATTATACTTCGGTCTAGCAGCCTCCACTTCACGCGTTTTGGTTGTGCACGCGCTAACACCATGAATTAGATAGTCATGCTTGCGAGGTTCTTTCAAAATAAAAGCTGATCTGTGTCTCCTGTTGGTACAAACTCTGTACCTAAAACACATGTTAGCACTGGAAGCTGTAATGGGACCAACATTCCTGCTCAGCTGTTTCCACTAAAAGTTTGAACGTCGCCCCCATATCCAAAGAGTAGAGAACTTTTTGTGTTGCTAAGTTAAATAAATAAAAAACTCCAATGTGTTTTTCATGTTTTGACTACGGTAGATCAGGAGTATGCTACCTTTACGATCAAAAGAGCCATTTCTGCCCTTTTGTTCGCCACATTAAACGTGTCCAGAGCCATAAAACCTGCTACAACTGGGATTCTCAACTGGTGGCCCAAGGACCACTTTAGGTTCGTTGGAGGGCACTTTTCTGGCCAGTATAACATTACCATATGACAATATAAAACTAAAAGTATCTAATGATTTTTTTTTTAACATTTAGTGATTTTTTTTTTTACATTTTAAGACAAAATAAAAGATGAGATTCTTGTAAAGAAAGAAAAAATAATATAGTTTTTGCCCAAATTCTAAAACTAAAACAATAAACTATGCAGGCCTATGTGATTTTTTTGTTGTTGTAGAAAAATTAAGTACTTTAAAGAAATAAAGCATACAGTGAAAGTATGTTTTACTCCTTGTAACATTTCTAGTATTCATATACTGTACTGTATTTGCTAAATAAATTAGAGGAAAGCTGCTAAAACTATCACTTTTATTTGTTATAACAACCAATAAAATTCAGTTTTATTATATATCCACAGTATTCCTGAGGGTGTCACTGTAGAAGCGAATGTGCATTGTACTTCCTGTCCGACACCGGAAGTGCCTGTATTCCATAGGCGGAGTATGGATCGCGGGTGTTTTTGAAAGTTATTTTCATTCATTTTATCGGAGCAAACACAGCTTTTGTTTAAACGGAACGTTTACTGAAATGTCCTACCGGGGTTCAGGTACCTGCTGTGCTGTTCGCGGCTGCACCAACAACCGGACCAAGCTAAATCTTTGGCTAAAACAACAGTGTTTTCAACACGGACCCAAAACAAAGAAAGAGTGTTCCTGCATCCTTCTCTATGGCTGTGTCTGCGCGATCAGGTAACATCTGTAATTTCTTTTTATTCAGGGAGGGTTTATTAATGAGAGTTTTGGATGATTTACTGTCTTAAAATGATATATGTCAGGCGCGACCGGTATTTTTAGCCGAGATAGCTGCTAATAAACCTTAGCCGAGAGGCCGGAGCAAACGCGTTCGCTATTTATGTAGTTTTAAATTATGTCTGCGCGATCAGGTAACATCTTTTTATTCGGGGAGGGTTTATTAATGAGAGTTTTGGAAGATTTACTGTCTTAAAACGATAGATCTCAGACGCGACCGGTATTTTTAGCCGAGATAGCTGCTAATAAACCTTAGCCGAGAGGCCGGAGCAAACGCGTTCGCTATTTATGTAGTTTTAAATTATGTCTGCGCGATCAGGTAACATCTTTTTATTCGGGGAGGGTTTATTAATGAGAGTTTTGGAAGATTTACTGTCTTAAAACGATAGATCTCAGACGCGACCGGTATTTTTAGCCGAGATAGCTGCTAATAAACCTTAGCCGAGAGGCCGGAGCAAACGCGTTCGCTATTTATGTAGTTTTAAATTATGTCTGCGCGATCAGGTAACATCTTTTTATTCGGGGAGGGTTTATTAATGAGAGTTTTGGAAGATTTACTGTCTTAAAACGATAGATCTCAGACGCGACCGGTATTTTTAGCCGAGATAGCTGCTAATAAACCTTAGCCGAGAGGCCGGAGCAAACGCGTTCGCTATTTATGTAGTTTTAAATTATGTCTGCGCGATCAGGTAACATCTGTAATTTCTTTTTATTTGTCCCTCCTCTTTTAACAAAACGAGTGGTGTTCCCACATTTTTAATGAACTAAAACAACAAAGTTTGGACTGTCTTCAACTGTATTACTCGCATGTAAACAAACGGTGTTTCCGGTCAACCGGAAGTCGTGTGCACATTTCGCGCAAAGCGTCATGGGGCGTAGGAATACTGTGGATAGCTTTGGCAAAGCTTGAAAGAGGGGGACCAAAGAGCCACATGTTGCAGACCCGGACTAGATGATTGAAGTCATTCTTGCTGGTCTATGTTTAGAAATGATTTTTAATGTCCTCCTGTGAATATGGATCCATAATATTTAACTTTTGTCTCTGTTTTGTGGTTATTTGTATGTTTATTATGTGAGAATGTTAAATTGTTTTCCCTGAAGTATCCATCCATCCATCCATCTTCTTCCGCTTATCCGGGGTCGGGTCGCGGGGGTAGCAGCCTAAGTAGGGAGGCCCAGACTTCCCTCTCCCCAGCCACTTGGAGCAGCTCCTCCGGGGGAATCCCAAGGCGTTCCCAGGCCAGCCGAGAAACATAGTCCCTCCAGCGCGTCCTGGGTCTTCCTCTGGGTCTCCTCCCGGTGGGACATGCCCGGAACACCTCACCAGGGAGGCGTCCAGGAGGCATCCTAACCAGATGCCCGAGCCACCTCAACTGGCTCCTCTCGATGTGGAGAAGCAGCGGCTCTACTCCGAGTCCCTCCCGGATGACTGAGCTTCTCACCCTATCTCTAAGGGAGAGTCCAGACACCCTGCGGAGAAAACTCATTTCAGCCGCTTGTATCCGAGATCTTGTTCTTTCGGTCATAACCCAAAGCTCATGACCATAGATGACCTGAAGTTTCCATTAAGATTAAAACAAAACTCTTAGTTTCCAGTGAGCAGTCTCACTTCAGGCTGACTGTAGAACATCTCCAGATGTTGCTCACCAAATGTCACCAAGATCTCTTGTGGAATTTCAAAATAAAGGCCCTCCAAAGTTGGACATTTTCCATGTAATTTTCCCTAAGTTGCTGTGTTTGTTGCTCGTTCTTCAGGATGTTGTAGAAACAGTGAGGGTAAGTAAGACTTTACCACAAATCACATCATTACTGTGCAGAAAGTTTGTCTCATTGAAATGCAACATAGTTCAAGTAAAAACAGGAATGTTTAATTTAAAATAATGTATATGTGTTAATATTTACAAGTGACAATAACCATATGGAAAAATAACAGTTAAAATTGTACATTGATTTCAGAAATGACATTTATAAAATTTTAACATCAAGTGTTTCTTTTTACTGGTAAATTTTGAGAATTACAAGAGCTTTGTGTTATTTGTCCATGTCAACAAAAATCACTGGGAGGTTTCTGGTTAGTGTGTATAAAAATTATACTTATCGTTCTCTGAGAACATTTTAATTTAAAGTTTCATATTTTGATTTGTGCAGAAACTCTGTGAACCACACAGTCTTTGTGGTGGATCAAGTTCAGCAGAAGACAATTCAAAACCTGCTGCAAAATAGAATAGAAGAGACCTTTATTATCATTGCACATGAATACAGTGAAATCTGGGTTTGCTTCCCAGAACAAAAGTAAAAACAGTAAAATATAAAACAATATAAAAATATAAACTGTATTAAAGTTAATAACAGGTTTGAAACACTCCAAATGTGCAACACAAGCAGATTGATATTACACCAGTTGTCCCTTATTCAGTTTTTATTACGGATTTTGTCAAGTTCGGTAACGGTTGACAGATAAAAACTATATTTAAAATCTGTTTGTTCTTGTCTTGATTGATCTGTACCTTTTCCCTGATGTAACAGTTCTCATATTATAAATGATAACAGAAATAAATCATCCACAAATAATTTTGTAACAACATTAAGTATGACCTCATTAACAGCTTTTATTGTCAAAACTCACAAAGTTTACCATAATTCATAGTGTTTGTGTGCACAACAAAACCATCATTTTGGAAGTGGAGACTGGCTTGACGGTATTTTTTACTGCCTGATGTTCTCAGAGTTGGGGCAGGAGCTACATACCATACCATACCATTTTATTTATAAAGCACTTTAAACAGGAACAAGGCTAAACCAAAGTTCTGAACAAACAAACAAACAACAGGCAACACACACAATGAAGTACAAAACAAAAGACATAAATACATTGCAGATCATAAATAAAACGACCAAATATACAAATCAGCTGGTGTTGAAAGCAACAGAGTAGTAGTGGGTCTTTAAACGGGATTTGGTACATGTCAGACCACCACCAACCACATGTTTTTTTTTTCTGTTACAGATGAAGTTCATGTTAATAAATGTTGTGAAGCTGAGAAGAGTTCCTGGGTGAGCGATTCATCAGTTCACTGGTATCAAACCAAACATCAGGGTTACACATAGGGCTGGGCGATATGGACAAAAATTAATATCTCGATATTGTTATGATATATCGCGATATACGATATATATCTCGATATAATTTTCTTTCCATGAAAGAATAACAAAAAATATATTTCTGAGTCAAAGCTTTGTCCCAGTTGTCACACAGCAACATTTATTAACAAACAGCTGTAACTCTACAAAATAAATGTCTAAAAAATGAACTATTTACTTTATTTTTTAGACATTTATTTACACCTATTAAATAATAATCCTCTTCAGCTGAGGGCAGCTGTGGCTGAGAGGCTAGAGCAGTCTCCTCCATTGGGAGAGGTGGGGGTTCAATTCCACCAGCAGTCACATGCTGAAGTGTTCCTGGGCAGTGGGCAGCACTGAACCCCTCATTGCCTCCTTAGGGCTCTGGATGTTGTAGGATTGTGTTGGCTTACGCGACTCTGCAATATCGCGTGGACATCGGGGGCAGTTCCCTTGGATTGGCAGACTGGGGTGGTGGTTCCCCTATTCAAAAAGGGGGACCGTAGGGTGTGTTCCAACTATAGGGGGATCACACTCTTAAGCCTCCCTGGTAAGGTCTATTCAGGGGTTCTGGAGAGGAGGGTCCGTCGGATAGTCGAACCTCGGATTCAGGAGGAGCAGTGTGGTTTTCGTCCTGGTCGTGGAACACTGGACCAGCTCTACACCCTCAACAGGGTCCTGGAGGGTGCGTGGGAGTTTGCCCAACCAGTTTACATGTGTTTTGTGGACTTGGAGAAGGCATTCGACCGCGTCCCTCGGGGGGTTCTGTGGGGGGTACTCCGGGAGTATGGGGTACCAGGCCCTTTGATAAGGGCTGTTAGGTCCCTGTACGACCGGTGTCAGAGCTTGGTCCGCATTGCCGGCAGTAAGTCAGGCTCGTTTCCAGTGAGAGTTGGACTCCGCCAAGGTTGCCCTTTGTCACCGATTCTGTTCATAACTTTTATGGACAGAATTTCTAGGCGCAGCCAAGGTGTTGAGAGGATCCGTTTTGGTGACCTTAGAATCGCTTCTCTGTTTTTTGCAGATGATGTGGTCCTACTGGCTTCATCAGTTCGTGATTTACAACTTTCACTGGAGCGGTTTGCAGCCGAGTGTGATGCGGCCGGGATGAGGATCAGTTCCTCCAAATCCGAGGCCATGGTCTTGAGCCGGAAAAGGGTAGCATGCCCTCTCCGGGTCGGGGAGGAGGTCCTGCCCCAAGTGGAGGAGTTTAAGTATCTCGGGATCTTGTTCACGAATGAGGGAAAACTGGAGCGTGAGATCGATAGGCGGATAGGTGCAGCGTCCGCAGTGAAGCGGGCGCTGTACCGGTCTGTCGTGGTGAAGAGAGAGCTGAGTCAAAAGGCAAAGCTCTCAATTTACCGATCGATCTACGTTCCCACCCTCATCTATGGTCATGAGCTTTGGGTTATGACCGAAAGAACAAGATCTCGGATACAAGCGGCTGAAATGAGTTTTCTCCGCAGGGTGGCTGGACTCTCCCTTAGAGATAGGGTGAGAAGCTCAGTCATCCGGGAGGGACTCGGAGTAGAGCCGCTGCTTCTCCACATCGAGAGGAGCCAGTTGAGGTGGCTCGGGCATCTGGTTAGGATGCCTCCTGGACGCCTCCCTGGTGAGGTGTTCCGGGCATGTCCCACCGGGAGGAGACCCAGAGGAAGACCCAGGACGCGCTGGAGGGACTATGTTTCTCGGCTGGCCTGGGAACGCCTTGGGATTCCCCCGGAGGAGCTGCTCCAAGTGGCTGGGGAGAGGGAAGTCTGGGCCTCCCTACTTAGGCTGCTACCCCCGCGACCCGACCCCGGATAAGCGGAAGAAGATGGATGGATGGTCTACAAAAACAACATTTTTCTGCCCTCATCTGACAACTAGTTCAGAAATAACTTTTTTCCTTCTCCTCAGCAGCGGCTGAGCGGCTCCTCATATCTGCCGTGTTTGTTGTGCTGAAAGTCTCCGCCCACCTCCTGCAGCTGCAGCAGGAAGGAGGAGGAGGCGCTGAGGGGCTGGGTGAGAAGGAGGGGGGCGAGTGGGAGAAAGGCAGCAGCAGCAGGATTTTCAAAGTCAAAAGTCAAAGTCAAAGTCAACTTTATTGTCAGATCTGCAATATGTACTGTACAGGACATACACAGGACCGAAATTGCGTTTCTCTCAGTCCCTCGGTGCAACAGTAAACATCTAAACATTGAAACACTGAAACATATAATAATAGACATAAGCATAAAATAGTAAAACTAACACTGTCCTGAGTTTTTTTTTTTTTTGCATAGCGGTGCAAGAGCATGAAAATCCACACCAACTCTAAAACTAAAACATTAAACATTTAATGAACATAATACTGTCCTGAGTTTTTGCATACTAGCACAAAAAAAAGAGTATAAAAAGTATAACTAAAATAAACTAAAGGTTTCTAGCATTGACATTTGCAAAGTGGCAAAGCAGCGTATGAGTCAATGTACACAGTATATGTATGAGGTAGTAGTTGATGTTGTTATAGAGGCAAAAAGTGGCATATGCAGTAAGGCACATTGGGCATCCCTAAATAAGACCGTTCAGAGCACACTGTATATGTACCAGCAGTGGTGTAGATATTAGAGTAGTGTAAATAAATGTAAACAGTAGTAATTACATGTAAGCAGTAGTAATAAAAGTAAACAGTATTAATAAATGTAAACAGAGAATGTAAACAGTATTATGATTATAGGCAGTGATGTAATACAGACATTAGTGCAAGTATGAGAAGTAGTGCAAACTGTATGAGCACATGACCGAGAGTTTAGTGAAAAACTTTGTGTTGAGTGATAATGTGTGAGAAAGTTTTAGTGTTAAGGCAGTTCAAATGGGAGGGGGGGCAGAGCAGGCAGAGTGTTTAGCATTCTGACTGCCTGATGAACAGAGCTGTCTCTCAGTCTGCTGGTTCGAGCCTGGAGACTCCTCAGTCTCCTCCCTGATGGCAGTAGTCTGAAGCAGCTGTGTAGTGGGTGTGTGGGATCACCTGCCATGCGGTGGGCTTTCCGAGTGAGGCGTTTGCTGTGTAAGTCCTGCAGTGAGGGCAAGGAGGTGCCCACGATCTTCTCAGCTGCTCTCACAATGCGCTGGAGGCTCTTGCGGCAGGATGCAGTACATGCACCAAACCACACAGTGATGCAGCTGGTCAGGACACTTTCTATGGCACCTCTGTAGAAGGTGCTCATGATGGGGGTTGAAGCTCCAGCCCTTTTCAGCTTGCGGAGAAAGTAGAGACGCTGGTGAGCCTTCTTTGCCAGTGCTGCAGTGTTCCTGCTCCAGGACAGGTCCTTTGAGACGTGCACTCCCAGGAACTTGGGACTTCACATCCATCTCGATATAAACGATATAGTTTCGTCTTGTATCTCTTTAGAAAAAATCTCGATATTTTAAAAATCTCGATATATCGCCCAGCCCTAGTTACACAGGTATGTATTTATTTACTGCAGTCTAAAGTGAAGTGTGGAGCTAAGCTGTGTTAGGAACTGTTTGGATCCTGCGGTCAAGCTGTCCACGATTCAGATTTTTTAAAATGTTGCTCTTCTTCACATCTTGTTACAGCATCACGATGCGTTCAATTTCAACTAGAAAATGCACTCTGCTACACCAACATATCCAGGAATTCAGAAATAGAAAATGTCTGGTATATTAATAATAATAATAATAATAATAAACTTTATTTGTATAGCACCTTCCACAATGCCTTGCATTGACCAAGGTGCTTAACAGGATAAAAAGAAGAATAAACGGGAACAATAAATCAATGAAAATAGAATAAGAAACCACAGCGATAAAAGAAGGCAATGGAAATAAAAAATGCTACATACTAAAATAACACAAGTAATAAAAGTTACATACAGAAAGCTTTTTTGAACAAGTGGAAATAAAAATGCAATTGAAATAAAGATGCTACATACTAAAATACAAAATAATAAAAGTTACACACTGAAAGCTTTTTTGAACAAGTGGGTCTTCAATTTGGTTTTGAACAGAGTCGGATCGGAGGTGGCACGCAGCTCAAGGGGGAGGCTGTTCCAGGCTTTTGGGCCGGCGACAGAAAATGACCGGTCTCCCCATTGCTTGTACCTCGAGCGAGGCACCTCCAGCAGGTGTTGACTGGCAGATCGTAAGTCCCTGCCAGGCTGATGGACTTTCAGAAGTTCTGAGATGTAGAGGGGAGCAAGTCCATTCAGAGCTTTGAAAACAAACAGCAGCAACTTGAACTGTATCCTGAACTGAACTGGGAGCCAGTGTAGAGAGGACAGGACAGGAGTGATGTGTTCATATTTTCGTGTGTTGGTCAAAAAGCGCGCGGCAGAGTTCTGTACAAGCTGTAAACGGGAGATGGAGGATTGATTAATGCCAAGATACAAAGCATTACAATAATCAAGTCTGGAGGTCACAAAGGCATGGATGGCCTTCTCCAGATCACCACGACTAAGAAATGACTTGACTTTGGAGAGCAGACGGAGCTGAAAGAAGCTGGTCTTGACAACAGAACTGATCTGTTTATCAAACTTTAAATTGGAGTCAAGCTGCACTCCAAGATTTCTGACCACCGAGTTGAAGTGGGGGAGGGGAAAACCAACACTGGGACTGGGAAGGATGTTGCTGGTGTCATCAGGTGCACCAAACAAAATGCATTCAGTTTTATCTGTGTTTAGGTGGAGGAAGTTTTGAGAGAGCCAGTGCTTAATGTCATTTAAGCAGTTGACAAGAGTGTTTGAACTGAGTGAGGGGTTGGGAGTGACTGGCAGATAGATTTGTAAATCGTCTGCATACATGTGAAAAGACAGGTTATGACGTGCAATGATTGATCCTAATGGCAGCATGTAAAGAGAGAAGAGGACTGGCCCTAGAATAGATCCCTGTGGTACGCCGGAGGTCAGAGGGGTTGATGAAGAGGAGGACAGATCGCCTATCATGACAGAGAAAGTTCTCCCAGACAGGTAAGATTTGAACCACTCAAGCACAGCTCCCTGGAGGCCAACCTGCTGAGACAAGCGGTTGATTAGTACCTGATGGTCGACGGTGTCAAAAGCTGCTGAGAGGTCTAACATCACCAGCAGAGCAGGGTTTTTTGCATCCAGGGACAGAAGAATGTCATTCTGTACTTTGAGCAGTGCAGATTCAGTACTGTGACGAGCTCGAAAACCTGACTGAAATTTTTCAAACAGGTTGTTGATTTTATTTTTTATTTATTAGTTTAAATATTTCTTGACATATGGTAAATGGTAAATGGAGCTTATTTATATAGCGCTTTCCAGCCCCCTGTGAGGAGCCCCAAAGCGCTTTACAATACCAGCCATCCACCCATTCATTCAGACATTCATACACCGGTAGTGGTAGCCTGCCTTGCAAGGCGCCATCCAGACCTACCGGGAGCAACTCGGGGTTAAGTGTCTTGCCCAGGGACACAACGACACATGGTGGGCGGATGCGGGATTCGAACCTCCAACCTTCCGATCAGGGGTCGACTGCCATTACCACTACACCACGGCCGCCCCACACCACGGCCGTCCCTCATATCATCACAAAAGTCACTTCAATACTGTCCACTTATTAAAATGCTCTAACAACAAACAAAAACTCATGATGTCATCAACAAGTTTCATTCAAAATAATATTTTAAGTGGTTTTACTGTGATATATATATATATA
>JBBPBX010102281.1:0-12060 GCA_038048925.1 Garcialebias charrua
GATGGGTTTTCTGGCAGCATGGTAGGGTCCAAGACAACTCTGCAATGGGAAAACAGTGTTTATTTCAGACAGACATAAAGTTAATAATGAGCTGCAATTCTCTGTCATTTTTTCATCATTTGACTTCTTGTTTATGTGAAAAATACACATTTCAGACAGCTACTTTCAGGAAACTGTTGGAATCTGGAGAATAGTTGAATCTCTTGGAATCCTGGCAAAAAAAAACCCAATGCAGATATGTTCCTGTCTTTGATTTATACATCTACCTTATAATGTTTTTCTAGTCTTTGATACTTTGTTTTAAAATAAATATATATATATATATATATATATCTACCATTCTACCATTGCTGTTAATCATTCTTTAGTTTGTAGCAGGTCACTTTTTTAAATGAGTCCATGAGGCTCAATGACATTTACCTGACTAAATAAAGGTTGATTGTAAAAAAACAACAACAGTACTGTAGTGTCAGGCTACAAACCAAAACTTTCTGATGGTGTTATATATCATAAAATCAATCACCTTTATTTTACCAGGTAAAGCCCGTTCGAGATCTCTTTTACAAGGGTGACCTGGTCAAGTGGTCAGCAGGGTTAGCAACCGGTGTTAGCAACTTATTTATTTAGCAAAATAAAGCAACCACTGTACAGTTTCTTCAACATATCGTAAACCCCCTACATGTTTTGCTGTGCAGTGAGCGAAGACGTTTTTTTTTTTAGCTGTAAAGCCAGTTTTTCTTTTTCCCAACGAGAAAAATATATATTAAATCTATTACCTTCGACGTTCATCTTTCTTCTTTGACATGTTCTGTGTCAGGAGTGCATATCTGGTTGTCTGGAGTGCATAACTGGTAGTCTGGAGTGCATATATGTTTAGTAATTTATTATATTCCGAAACAGCAACAAAAACAATGCGTGCGTCCATCTTGTTTTACCACCAGGGTAACCGGAACGTGTTTTCAAGTGGTAGATGGGGAGATGACGTCACTGCCACTTCCTAGTTCCCAAAATACGAGGTAACTGGAATGCAGCAAAAGTCCCCAGGCTCCGCTTCCTCAGTGGAAGACGTGCCAGTAGGATTGAGGAGGTATTCGAAGTATTCCGCCCACCGACTCACAACATCCCGAGTTGAGGTCAGCAGCACGCCATCCCCACCATAAATGGTGTTGGTCGCGTACCGCTTTCCCCCCCTGAGACGCCGGATGGTGGACCAGAATCGCCTCGAAGCCGTACGGAAGTCATTCTCCATGGCCTCTCCGAACTCCTCCCACGCCCGAGTTTTTGCCTCAGCAACCACCCGAGCCGCATGCCGCTTGGACTGCCGGTACCTATCTGCTGCTTCCGGGGTCCCACAGGCCAAAAAGGCCCAATAGGACTCCTTCTTCAGCTTGACAGCATCCCTCACCGCCGGTGTCCACCACCGGGTTCGAGGGTTGCCACCACGACAGGCACCAACAACCTTGCGGCCACAACTCCGATAAGCTGCCTCGACAATAGAGGCGCGAAACATGGCCCACTCGGGCTCAATGTCCCCCGCCTCCCTCGGAACGTGTTCAAAGCTCTCCCGGAGGTGGGAGTTAAAGCTCCGTCTTACGGGAGACTCTGCCAGACGTTCCCAGCAGACCCTCACAATACGTTTGGGTCTGCCAGGTCTGACCGGCATCCTCCCCCACCATCGGAGCCAACTCACCACCAGGTAGTGGTCAGTTGACAGCTCCGCCCCTCTCTTCACCCGAGTGTCCAGGACATGCGGCCGCAGATCAGATGAGACGACAACAAAGTCGATCATTGAACTACGACCTAGGGTGTCCTGGTGCCAAGAGCACATATGGACACCCTTATGCCTGAACATGGTGTTCGTTATGGACAATCCATGACGAGCACAGAAGTCCAACAACAGAACACCACTCGGGTTCAGATCAGGGGGGCCGTTCCTCCCAACCACACCCCTCCAGGTCTCACTGTCATTGCCCACGTGAGCGTTGAAGTCCCCCAGCAGAACAAGGGAGTCCCCAGGAGGCGCACCCTCCAATACCCCCTCCAAGGACTCCAAAAAGGGTGGGTAATCTGCGCTGCCGTTTGGCGCATAGGCACAAACAACAGTCAGAGCCCGTCCCCCCACACGTAGGCGAAGGGAGGCTACCCTCTCGTTCACCGGGGTGAACCCCAACGTACAGGCACCAAGATGGGGGGCAACAAGTATGCCCACTCCTGCTCGGCGCCTCTCACCAGGGGCAACTCCAGAGTGGAAGAGTGTCCAACCCCTCTCAAGGAAACTGGTTCCAGAGCCAGAGCCATGCGTTGAGGTGAGTCCGACTATTTCTAGCCGGAACCTCTCAACCTCACACACTAGCTCAGGCTCCTTCCCCACCAGAGAGGTGACATTCCATGTCCCAATGGCCAGCTTCTGTAGCCGAGGATCAGACCGCCAGGGTCCCCGCCCTCGGCCACCACCCATTCCACAATGCACCCGACCCCTTTGGCCCCTCCCACAGGTGGTGAGCCTATGGGAAGGGGGACCCACGTCTCCTCTTCGGGCTGTGCCCGGCCGAGCTCCATGGGTGAAAGCCCGGCCACCAGGCGCTCGCCAACGTGCCCCTCCTCCGGGCCTGGCTCCAGAGTGGGGCCCCGGTGACCCGCGTCCGGGCGAGGGAACATTGTTTCCATTTATATTACTCATCATAAGGGGTCTTGTGGGCTGCGCTTTGTCTCGTCCCTCACCTAGGACCTGTCTGCCTTGGGTGACCCTACTAGGGGCATAAAGCCCCTGACAGCATAGCTCCTAGGATCATTGGGACACTCAAACCCCTCCACCACGGTAAGGTGGCAGCCCAGGGAGGGGGCTCAATAATCCAGGTAGAAAAAAAAAAAAAAAACTGGCTCAATAATCCAGGTAGAAAAATCTAAAAAAGCTAAGTCTGGTCCTCTGAACATTCAACAAAACAAAACAAAGCAAAAAAATTGTAGAAACGTTTCGTCTTTCGTCCGAAAGACTTCCTCAGTCTGAGCTGCTGTATTCAGCTCAGTCTTATAAATAGCACCCTCTCACAGTGGATCAACCAGTTGGCTGATGACAGCCTGAAACCAGCTGCGTTGGTGTAACTTTTCATACTTTTATACTACTATGCAAAAATTACTATGCAAAAACTCAGGACAGTATTACACTTTTATTATTTCATTTTATGCTTATGTTTATTAAATGTTTTAGTGTTTTAGTGTTTAAATGGTTACTGTTGCACCGAGGGACAGAGAAATGCAATTTCAATCCTGTGTATGTCCTGTACATATTGCAGTTTTGACAATAAAGTTGACTTTGACATGATCAAGGAGGACCATCAGCCATGGATGGATCGTTAGCACCCTGATGGTTGTTTGCTATTCACAGAGGGCTGAGTGATACTAGCAATAACAGCATTGTAAGAGGGGGACAGTTGAATACAGCAGCTCAGACTGAGGAAGTCTTTCGGACGAAAGGCAAAACGTTTCTACAATTTTTTTGCTTTGTTTTGTTTTTTGAATGTCCAGAGGACTTAGGACCAGACTTAGCTTTTTTAGATACAAAGAACAGTTTCATTACTTTTCAAATGTGTGCCAATGTGTGAAAAGTAATCCTTCTCTGTAGGAAGATCACTACACGTGCATAAATGACAACTAAATGTTGTCAATTTTTGTAACTCCTGAGTATTTTGTTTAGAATGGACTCTATTTAAATGAATATGCAATGCATTCCATGTCTTAAAAGTGCATGGGCATGGATAACGTTGCAAATGCTGATGTTGAAGTCTAAAATGTTTTAGTAGCTCATATCTACCAGACAGCGAGATACTACCGTCCTTACCCCCAATTTACACTACATGCGTTCCGGCTCCGCTCCGCTCCGCAGGTCGTAGCTGAGCGTTTCAAGTCCAGTTTACACTACCTCCGCTCCGGTCCACCTGGATGCGCCGCTCCGAGACGCATGCACGGGAATTGCGAGATCGCGCGATAAAGTGATAAAAAAGGAAGTCGGAACAAAACAACTTCCACAATAAGTCTCTCCTCATCCATTGTTGCGTCTGCCTTGATCTTCTCTCGTAAATGAGCGACAGGACATGGTTTGAGCGACAGGACGTGATTTATTACATTTCAGAATAAAATACTTTTTATTTTTTTTATTTCTTGTATTGCGTTTGTAGGCGTAGTCATAAATGATAGTTTGACAGCATTTTTGTACAAATAAATCCGTATAGAGCTAGGATTAGTCCGCCCGTGGTGATTTTATTTTGTAAATACGGATGTTGTGCTCGTTCCTTTTCCTGTTGGTGCGACGTAATCTTTAAAAGTTGACTCCGGCACAGCTCCGGCGTCCGGCAGAAATAGGATAGGATCTAATTTTGACGGACTGCCGTCCGCTCGCCGCCGCTCGCCACCGCCGTGCAGAGCCAGTGTAAACGCTCTCATTGATTATAATGGGTTCGTATTTGCTGCGGAGGTCGGACTGGAGCGGAGCGGAGCCGGAACGCATGTAGTGTAAATTGGGGGTTACAGGTCCACACCCACTCCATACCTCAAAAAAGGACTTGCCAAATACAGGTTTAGCTGAACCCTAGTTTTATAAGCACCCACATATTAGGATCGCACACTTTAGATCTGGCTAAACTTACTATTTACCACAGAAATCTAAAACTTGATGGCCGATGACCCCCTTCTTGCTGTTGGGTACAGTCAAATGTTGTTCTGAAAGAGAAAAGATACATTTTCAACCATTAAAATATTTAATTCATCCTGAGCAGAGATTTATCTGTATGTATTCAAACTTTTGGTATAGGTCTCTTGAATGCATCATGACTATACTGGACATATAGAGAATGTGTATAACCAGAACAGTGGTTTGATTGATTGATTTTTATTCATTCATTTTAAAAGAACAATACAAGACAGTTTCATCAGATACAAGAATACAAGTAGGATAAAATGAAGGGAGCAGAAAGAAGATGAAATCTTATTATATCTGCCCCTTATTTCACAGTTTGTTCAACCAATGATAACCTTCAAGCAACATCACAGAATGAATAATTCTACTTATTTTTCTAACTGTAATACACAAACTACATCACAAAATGAATAATTCTACTTAATTTTCCTAACTGTAATACATAAACTAGATCACAAAATGAATAATTCTACTTAATTTTTCTAACTGTAATACACAAACTACATCACCCATAATTCTACTTAATTTTTCTAACTGTGATACACAAACTACATCACAAAATGAATAATTCTACTTAATTTTTCTAACTAATACACAAACTACATCACACTTAATTTTTTTTTCTACTTAATTTTCCTATTTTTTTATTATTATTTTTTTCTACTTAATTTTCCTAACTGTAATACACAAACTAGATCATAAAATGAATAATTCTACTTAATTTTTCTAACTGTAATACACAAACTAAAAGATGGCACAACATCAAGATGTTCACAAAATGAATAATTCTACTTAATTTTCCTAACTGTAATACACAAAATACATCACAAAAATGAATAATTCTACTTAATTTTTCTAACTGTAATACACAAACTGCTTCACAAAATGAATAACTCTACTTAATTTTTCTAACTGTAATACACAAACGCACTAAGCTACATCATAAGTACAACATAAGTGTAATACACAAACACGCAAAGTTACATCATATATAGTTTTTGAGCAAGTCCTTTTTGACCTTTTTCTTAAATGTATACATTGATTTTTCATTTTTAACATCACTCTCCAGAGCATTCCACAATCGAACTCCCTGAATTGAGGTAGACCGTCCCTTTAAGCTGGTTCTGAATTGTGGTTTGATGAATATCTCTGTCGTTTTGAGATTGTAATAACTTTGTTTTTTTATAAAATTTCTTTGGATATTTAAAGCTGGGGTATGTAAGATTGTAATGTAGTCTGTAACTTTTCAAACAATATATTTTTAACATATTTCTTCACTCTGTCACTATCTACTGACAAACTGATGTTAGACAAAGTAATCTCTGAAAAAAACTATAGTCCCCTTGCTTCTCTATCAGCATTTATAAAAACACTAAAAACAGAGTGACCAGGACAATGACAGCCAATAAAAACAGAGTTTGTAACCAGCCAATTAAAAACAGAGCTTGAATTTGAATCAGCCAATAAAAACAGAGCTTGAATTTGAATCTCAGCAGAGCCTCCCCCTCAGAGCCATATATGGCTCTGAGGGGGAGGGATCAGAATGCTTTGCCTGTTGAAAATTTTTCTAAGTTCTGCACTCTACAGAAAGTTACACATAGCACCTTTAAAGGTAATGTGTTATTATGAGCCCTATACATAACTGATAAAATACTATATTCTACCAATTCCTGGAATTTCAATAAGTTTAGCTGAAGAAACAAAGTGTTTGATGGGTGACTGAAATGTTTTCTGGTGATTACTCTTACAGCTCTCTTTTGTAAAATAAAAACAGGCTTTGTAATAGTTTTGCACGCTTTTCCCCAAACCTCAATACAATAGATTAAATGTGGAGCAATGATTGTGTTATACAACATATGTAAAGCTTTATCAATTAAAAAATCCCTGACTTTATACAGTACTGCAATTGATCTAGCTATTTAAAAAAAATGGAATTTACATGATGCTGGTGAAGATTCTCAGTCGTCCAGGACATGATAAATCAAAAAGGCGTTCAATAAAGTCCAGTTGATCTTGAATTGAACGCCTTTTAATTTACATGTTTCCATGTCAGTTTGTCATCAATGATAACACCCAGAAACTTCACTTCACTCACTTTACAGATCACAACATCTTCAATTTCAAATGGATCGTCATCAACAATTCTCGTTTTGTTACTGAATATCATGTAATTAGTTTTATCTAAATTCAAAGATAATTTGTTTAATTTAAACCAAGTTTGTATTTTTATAAATACAAAGTGGTGATTTAAATATGAAATCACTGAGTTATAAAGAACAGAGATAAAAGACAGCAATAGGACAAGATGAGGACATAAACTTTAAACATAAAAAACAAACAAAAAAAATCAACATTAAACTAATGAATTTAAAAAAAATCTGAACTACTACTTGGAGAAAAAAATACAACCATACAGTATACAGTACTGGTAGACATTTTTACGTCAGTAGAATATGTATTTAAAATCAGAACAATGAGGTGTGTTTAGGAAACCTCTAATAAAATCTTTATAACTTTGTATTTTTTTGCCCAAATGTACAAAAAAATACATACTACTGTATTTGTAAAAGTCAGGGCTGCAGCTAATGCTTATTTTACCACTTATTCTGTTTATGAATCTAGTGATTAATGTTTTTGTTTTTTTATTCTCAGTTTCTGCAGTAATTACATACGCTCATTTTACGACTGATACAACTATTTAATATTTTGGGACTCTCCGTCACCTTGCTTGGCCAAAAATAGCACCTAGCTTACATGTGTCAGCAGAGTAGCCGTGCTAGCATAGCATTGTGTAAAACTATATATCCATCTGCTATAATGCTGGGCATGTTACCCCAAAAATACACCACACGCGTTCCGGCTCCGCCCCGCTCCGGTCCGACCTCCGCAGCAAATACGCACCCTTTATAATCAATGAGATAAAGTACACTGGCTCCGCACGGCGGCGGTGAGCTGCGGCGAGCGGACGGCAGTCCGTCAAAATTAGAAAATTTTCTATTTCTGCCGGATGACGGAGCTGTGCCGGAGTCAACTTTTGAAGATTACGTCGCACCAACAGGAAAAGGAACGAGCACAACTTCCGTATTTACAAAATAAAATCACCACGGGCGGACTAATCCTAGCTCTATATGGATTTATTTGTACAAAAATGCTGTCAAACTATCATTTATGACTATTCTATGACTAAACTATTATATTTATGACTATGACTACACCTAATAACGCAATACAATAAATAAATAAATAAAAAAGTATTTTATTCTGAAATGTAAACATCACTTCCTGTTGCTCAAACCATGTCCTGTCGCTTGTTTACGAGAGAATATCAAGGCAGCCTTTACTGTTGTTCTCCTTCTTCCACCGAATGAATTGTTTTGTTCTGACTTCATTATTTATCACTTGATTTATCGCGCAATCTCGCAATTCCCGCGCATGCGTCTTGGAGCGGCGCATCCATGCGGACCTGAGCTGAGCGGAGGTAGTGGACTTTGGACTCGCTCAGCTGCGACCTGCGGAGCGGACACGGACCGCGTGTAGTGTATTTTTGGGGTTAGTCAGACTTTACACTAAGTGTTACCATGTAGTTGTAGATCGTGTCTATACTTTACCGATTTTATTCATATAATATAAAATAAGGTGATGCTGCATACGAACATGGAACAGACATAATGTAGCAGGCCTGCTAACCACCGTAACTTAGCTAACATGTTAGCCAGCAGCTTGCGCTAAAAAACTACATAAAAACGTGACAAACTATTAAAAGTCCACTGACTATGCCAGTCAGGTCTTTTCATTAGAATTATGAAAATGGAATGAATCTTACCTTTTTCCAAATTTTAAACACGATGCTGGCTACTTTCTGACTCGAGGCAGATTTCCAATTCCCGCCTGGTCAGTGTGTCTTCTCACGTGATCTCCCTTGATCTCGCGTGATCTCCCATGATCTCGCAGGTGAAGGTTGAGTGCAAATTAATGAATAATGTTATTTCAACATGACTGAATTTCTTGAGCGTTATGTTGTTGACTTTCATGCTTATCTGCCATGATTTTACCACGTTTGCCTTTGAAACATGACTTAATTTTGTTAAACGTACACATTGTTCTTGTTTTAATGTAATGACCACTTAACTTTCCTTTTTTCAGTGCATAATAGATGCGACGTATACGGCGGTGCGACATGTTTATGGATTTTTCCACTTTATTGGACATAATTGGACCGATGCGACGTGTACGGCGGAAAATACGTATGTCCCACCGTGCTCTCTAAGATCAGCAGACCAGATGCTTCTTTCAGTTCCAAAAACCCGTCGTAAGCTCAGAGGTGAAAGGGCTTTCTCTGTTGCAGGTCCAAGACTTTGGAATGAGTTGCCACTGCGTGTCAGGCAGGCTCCCACACTCAGTCTTTCTCGCTTGAAAACCCACTTCTATTCTCTTTCTTTAACATGGTGTGATTTGTTTTAATCCTCTGTACTATACAGTACAGTGTTGGCCATTTTAGTTAGTTTCTGCTGCTACTTGTATCTTATTTTTATTTTAT
This sequence comes from Garcialebias charrua, assembly GCA_038048925.1. Taxonomy (NCBI): domain Eukaryota; kingdom Metazoa; phylum Chordata; class Actinopteri; order Cyprinodontiformes; family Rivulidae; genus Garcialebias; species Garcialebias charrua. Next base: position 9,231 of record JBBPBX010102281.1, read on the forward strand.
GTTTTTCTGTCTGCTGTGCTTGTTTGTTTCTACTGTACAGCACTTTGGTTGGCCTTGTTGCTGTTTTAAGTGCTCCATAAATAAATTGGTATGGTATTGTACTTTTACGACTTGTGTGAAAATCTGATGATGTTTTAGGTCATTTTTATGCAGAAATTTAAAAAGTTTTAAATGCTTTATAAACTTTCAAACAACACTGTATTTGTGAATATAAAGTTATAATTGTGCCTGATGTTCATGTTTTCAGTGTTCCCTGCAGATGTTCAGCAGATGGTGCTGGTTAAAGAAGCAGCTCTTGAAGTACGGATGCTTGGTGTGGACCAACAGGATCCAGATATCCTCAACATAAAGGAGGAAGAGGAGCAACTGTGGACCAGTCAAGAGGGAGAGCAGTTTTGTGTGAAAAAGGAGACTGATGACACTGGGTTTGCATTCACTGCTGTTCCTTTGAAGAGTGAGGAAGATGAAAAGAAACTTCTGTTTTTACAGCTTTATCAGCACCAAGTAAAAGAGGAAGATCTTCCAACCAGCAGCTCAGTTGACCAGATGAAAACAGCAACTGGTGGAGAGGACTGTGGAAGAGCAGAAACTACCAGGAACCCAGATCTAGATACTTATGGAGATGATTGCAGCTCTTCAGAGACTGAAGTCAGTGAGGAATCTGAGGAGGAGGAGGAGGAGGAGGAAGATGATGATGATGATGATGATGATGATGATGATGATGATGATGATGATGTACATGACTCTGACTCTCAGCTAAAAGACTTATCACACTATGGGTCAGAACCTGAAGACATTGACAAAGACTGGAAGGAGAGCAGAGCTCCTGAGTCAGACGTACACACTGTCAAGAAGTCTTGCAGCTTCAGTGAGCATGGGAAACAGTTTCACAAGACAAGTCAATCAGTGATGTCTTCAAATTGTTTGGTTGCCAAGGAATGTTTTGAAGTGAAGGAAACTGGAGGCTCAATCAAGAAAAAACAGTCAAAACAGAACTCATTTAGTTGTGAAGACTGTGGAAAAAAATGTAACAGAAAGGGTGATCTAAACACACACATGATAGTTCACACAGGACAGAAAGCATTTGCTTGTGATCTTTGTGGACAAAGGTTTGGACGGAAGTCAGTTTTAAAATCACACATGATAGTTCACACAGGACAGAAAGCATTTGCTTGTGATCTTTGTGGACAAAGGTTTGGACATAAGTCAACTTTAAACAAACACATGATAGTTCACACAGGACAGAAAGCATTTGCTTGTGATCTTTGTGGACAAAGGTTTGGACGGAAGTCATTTAAACAAACACATGATAGTTCACACAGGACAGAAAGCATTTGCTTGTGATCTTTGTGGACAAAGGTTTGGACAGAAGTCATATTTAAACACACACATGATAGTTCACACAGGACAGAAAGCATTTGCTTGTGATCTTTGTGGACAAAGGTTTGGACTGAAGTCAACTTTAAACACACACATGATAGTTCACACAGGACAGAAAGCATTTGCTTGTGATCTTTGTGGACAAAGGTTTGGACAGAAGTCAAATTTAAACACACACATGATAGTTCACACAGGACAGAAAGCATTTGCTTGTGATCTTTGTGGACAAAGGTTTGGAGAAGTCAAATTTAAACACACACATGATAGTTCACACAGGACAGAAAGCATTTGCTTGTGATCTTTGTGGACAAAGGTTTGGACAGAAGTCAAATTTAAACAAACACATGATAGTTCACACAGGACAGAAAGCATTTGCTTGTGATCTTTGTGGACAAAGGTTTGGACTGAAGTCAATTTAAACAGACACATGATAGTTCACACAGGACAGAAAGCATTTGCTTGTGATCTTTGTGGACAAAGGTTTGGACTGAAGTCAAATTTAAACAGACACGTGATAGTTCACACAGGACAGAAAGCATTTGCTTGTGATCTTTGTGGACAAAGGTTTGGACGGAAGTCACATTTAAACACACACATGAAAGTTCACACCAGAGCCATAGAGTGAGAGTTGCAACGCTCTTTGAACTCGCCGATAGGTGGTCACGTGGTTCGTGCAGCTCTCAATACAGGGGGTCCCCGACTTACGAGCGAGTTCCGTTACTACGACTATCTCGTAAGACGAAAATTGGTATGTCGGAACACGAAACACGTGTTGCTCGTAAGTCTGGATTTTTGGTCGTAAGTCGGAAAATGTATGCTAGCGCTACTACGAACACTCGTTTTTCATCACAAATGTTCATACTAGTTCATAAACATGCTCAGAAACTTGTTTCCAAACGGTTAGCTAACACACTTTCATCTAAAAACACATAGAAGTGCTGTATTTTTTGTATGTTCTTTACAAATTTACTGCTCGTTCGCCAGCTCGTAAGTCCGGAACCTCGTATGTCAGGGCGCTCGTAAGTTGGGGAACCCCTGTAGTTCCAAACAGCTCATCGCTGTCAGTCAGTTTGAGAAGCTACTGGCGCAACATAACACAAAAATTGGCTTTTCTTCCTTTGTCCAGCATCTTTCAGTAATTATTAAGCAGTAACAAACTGATTACTTAACTGATTACTGATTATTTCACTGACTATGCGTTTTATTAAAGCATTTTTAGACGTGGCAGATGCATTTATCATTACAGTGAAACAAGATTGTAAACACATTTGTTGGAAAAAAATGTCTATGCAATGCAATGATCAATATAGCCATGTCAACAGTGTTTTATAATGTTACGCATGTAAATATATATATATATATATATATATATATATGCACAGCAAACCCTCGAGGTACGACACCCGCGACCTACGGCAATTCAGACTTACGATTTTATCATATTTAATAA
>JBBPBX010102282.1:0-12059 GCA_038048925.1 Garcialebias charrua
GGGGTGGGGATGACACAGGTAGTGGAGCAGAATGACGATGAGCTGAAGCTAGAGAAGGAAAATTGTGGGAATCCAGGATGCTAAAGCGGTTTTCTAGGGGGAGTGGACAAATAGCACTACGACGTTTCCCAGCAAATGCCCTGTGTCGGCGAGTCCCAACTGTGACCCATTGCTCTGATTGTACAGGAGTGGAGCTGTGGGGTATTTTGGGTCTTGCCCCATACTGAAGCCAGTGTGGGTGGCTGGAGTCCCCCGCTGGACCCAAGCTGTCAGTGGCTGATGGTGGACTGGTTGGAGGACCTACATTGACCATACTGTGAACCACAAGTGCACGGGTGGAACTCACTGTGTGTTGGCTGTCAACTTCAACAGGAACAGTGTCAGCTAGCTGTGCAGTGGTCTCAGGTGCCTGAGTCTGGCCAATTATTATGGAATCCAAACAATTGTCTGTGTCCTGTATCTTGCATAATGTAGATATTCTACGTTCCAGATCAGCAACTTTCTCAAAAAGTGAGTTACAGCCTTGACATCTTGTTGGAGAAGTTTCAGGAGCCATATCCCAAATGAGCTGCGTCACCACAACAGAGTTTTAACAGTCAGAAGTCACACACACACACAAAAAAAAAAACCTCTCTGGTCCTGACTTCTGGCTGCTGCTGGTTTTTGTAGCCTTTGCTTTTGTATTGTGATTGTAACCAGCTACTAATGTAGGAGGGCAAGTCAAACTGCAGTGGATCCACAGGACAGGTTACAAAAATTAGCTTTAGCTTGAAAGCAGGCCTCAGCACCTGGTAGGCCAAAGTCTTTTAGACAGAATCTTTTAATCAGTTCATTAAAAAAATATATATATAAAAAATAAAAAACTTACAAGACATAAAAACATTTGAGATAAAAGGTTAAAAATCCATCAAAATCCATCCAAAATCCATTGAAAATGTGTTTAAAACAGCTTTCCTGATGAGCAAACAAATCACCTCCTCCTCCACCTGCAGTGTAGAGGTGTTAGTTACTTTATCATCAGTTTTGTTGTTAAACCTAAACATTATATTAAAAAAAAGGATTAACAACTAATTTGCAGAAAGTCTGCATCAACCTCTAAAGCCTGATGGACAAAATTATACCATTCTTACACTGCAGCTGGGGGCTGCACAAAATCACTCCAAGGGCCACAAATGGCCCTCGAGCCGCAATTTGGACATTGGTGCCTTAAACAGAGGAGGACTCACAGGAGGCTTTGAGGTGTACAAATACGAACAAAAATGGGCCGGGGTATCAGTAACGTGTGACACTTTAATCAAATGAGGTGACTAGAATAATGGATTCACAGCAAACTTCTCAAGATGCACTGTGAGGCCACTGGAGTTGGTTTTATGTGAGACACTCGTCTGTGTGAGGAGATTGGAAGACAAGGTTGCTTTTTTTTCCACAGACATCTCTCTCTTCCATTCCTGCTGCCCCATGTGTGCATCCTCTCAGCCATTACAAAGCAACACAAATGCACAAGCAATAGAAACAATCCCCATTTCTCTCCCGCTGCACACGCCATCGCTCGGCAGCATGGGGAGCCATTTGGGCTGATCTCCATTGATTGCTGTGGGCCATTCCCAATCCTCTTTGTAGAAAAAAGAAAAAAAGTACGAGCTTTCTCATTCATCAATCCAACACCTGGCAATATCTAGCCCAAGAGAACTTTCCTCTTATTTTCTTTTACCTTAGTTTTTTTCTCTCTCTCTTCTTTCTTATCTCTTTAACAAATAACAGTCATGTCCCAAGCAGCCAGGAGGGACTGCTGAACTCCTGTTTGTCTTCTGAAACAAACACAGCACAAAAAAATTCTTTTGAACGTGCAAGCTTTGTGGAAGTCAGTCAGCGCAGATTTAACTCGGCGACTTACACAGTGGCTACACAATCAAATACAACACCCCAGAGCCTCGCTGACACCAGCCATGGGACCTAAAATGGCAGCTTAGCTTCCAGCCCTCTTCAGCCTCTCGTCACCCAAACACTTTCACCCCCAACTGAGACGTTCTGTTCTGGGTTCTTGCATTCCCTCGGTCGAAGGAAAAATGTAGAGAACAAAGACTATATAGACAGAAATGGTGAAAAACAAAAAAAAATAAAAAAAAAATAAAAACTCTGACTTATTTTTCCTTCTCCAGACATATTTTATATAAATCTGAGTATTTTGAGGCATTGCAGCTTTGAACACAATCAGTTCAATTTTTTTTTCTTTTTTATTACATATTTATGTTTATAAGTCCATGGAGTGATGGCTTTGGATGTGCAGCATTGAATAATACATTAAATGTATCTGCTCAAGCTCTGTCTCTTGTTAGTTGTTGCGCATGTGTGTGTGTGTGTGTGTGTGCACAGCATGTGTAGAAGAACAAATTTCACAAAGCAATCACACAAGTGAGCAAACTCCTCCTGTAATCCATTGGACTATTGATGAGGAAAACCCAAGCCAGGTACATGTTGTTAAAAACACAAAAAGATACGTTTTAGTCATTTTCATGAGTTTAGTCATTAGGCTACACGGCTGCAATGAAGTCTGATAGGGGTTGTGTAGGTACCGTAAGCCACTCTAAAATATAGTAATTCTCACTTTCAAGGTCAGAATAGCCCAAAGGGTCTGTGAAGAACAGCTGTGAAGAGACATTACACCAGGATAATTACCCTATACAAGCAAAGGTTTTATTGTGTTCTGCTCTAAAATAATGCCACAACACACTTATTGGGCTGACCTGATCAGAACCCACAAACACAAAAAGGCATAAATGATAATAAATGCATTTGGATAGGACATATATGTGTGTGTGTGTGTCTGTGTGTATTGTGGTAAATATTTATTTGTTTATTGGTTTTAATACACATAGCAAAAATGTGTGTAACGACAATTAAAAAAAATGCAATAATTTACAATGTACAGTAGTCCCTCGCCACTTTGTGGTTCGACTTAAGCAGACTCGCTCTTTTTCAACAATCGTCAACTTTAATATTACTCACGTGATTGGGACGGTACAGAATAAAAAGTTAACAAAAAATGCTTTGGACAGGCGCCGCCATTTTGTAGTTGTCTTTCAATAATCCTATACTGTAACACCAATAAAAAGAACAACACTACCCAGAAGCCAACAGTGCTTCCAGCCGCTGCTTTTTGTTGAAGGGAAAGTTTTGCAACTCAGTCAGAAGTAACGATCTATTAAACTCACAGAACTGGCAGAAAACTAACAAATAATCCTGAAGCTCAATTATCCACGTGCCCATCCACATGCACATAACCTGGACGAGGCGGCATGCTTCATCGCTGCAGGGGCAGTTTGCAGAACAGGAACCTAGCCAGACCAGAACCGAGCTACTGTTCTACAGAGCTGGTAAGTAAAATTTTGCAGCACTGTAAAGTACATATAACGCATGTTGCTAAAATTACGTAGGTTTAAGAGTTTAGAACATTGCAAGAGGGTGGGAAGGATTTATAAAACCTTTATATAGGCCTATATATACTAAAATAAATATGGAGTTCCTACTTGCGGTTTTCCAGTTTCCTCACATCCATCCATCCATCCATCCATTTTCGTCCGCTTATCCGGGGTCGGGTTGCGGGGGTAGCAGCCTAAGTAGGGAGGCCCAGACTTCCCTCTCCCCAGCCACTTGGAGCAGCTCCTCTGGGGGAATCCCAAGGTGTTCCCAGGCCAGCCGAGAAACATAGTCCCTCCAGCGTGTCCTGGGTCTTCCTCTGGGTCTCCTCCCGGTGGGACATGCCCGGAACACCTCACCAGGGAGGCGTCCAGGAGGCATCCTAACCAGATGCCCGAGCCACCTCAACTGGCTCCTCTCGATGTGGAGAAGCAGCGGCTCTACTCCGAGTCCCTCCCGGATGACTGAGCTTCTCACCCTATCTCTAAGGGAGAGTCCAGACACCCTGCGGAGAAAACTCATTTCAGCCGCTTGTATCCGAGATCTCGTTCTTTCGGTCATAACCCAAAGCTCATGACCATAGATGAGGGTGGGAACGTAGATCGATCGGTAAATTGAGAGCTTTGCCTTTTGACTCAGCTCTCTCTTCACCACGACAGACCGGTACAGCGCCCGCTTCACTGCGGACGCTGCACCTATCCGCCTATCGATCTCACGCTCCAGTTTTCCCTCATTCGTGAACAAGACCCGAGATACTTAAACTCCTCCACTTGGGGCAGGACCTCCTCCCCGACCCGGAGAGGGCATGCTACCCTTTTCCGGCTCAAGACCATGGCCTCGGATTTGGAGGAACTGATCCTCATCCCGGCCGCATCACACTCGGCTGCAAACCGCTCCAGTGAAAGCTGTAGATCACGAACTGATGAAGCCAATAGGACCACATCATCTGCAAAAAACAGAGAAGCGATTCTAAGGCCACCAAAACGGATCCTCTCAACACCTTGGCTGCGCCTAGAAATTCTGTCCATAAAAGTTATGAACAGAATCGGTGACAAAGGGCAACCTTGGCGGAGTCCAACTCTCACTGGAAACGAGCCTGACTTACTGCCGGCAATGCGGACCAAGCTCTGACACCGGTCGTACAGGGACCTAACAGCCCATATCAATGGGCCTGGTACCCCATACTCCCGGAGTACCCCCCACAGAACCCCCCGAGGGACGCGGTCGAATGCCTTTTCCAAGTCCACAAAGCACATGTAAACTGGTTGGGCAAACTCCCACGCGCCCTCCAGGACCCTGCTGAGGGTGTAGAGCTGGTCCAGTGTTCCACGACCAGCACGAAAACCACACTGCTCCTCCTGAATCCGAGGTTCGACTATCCGACGGACCCTCCTCTCCAGAACCCCTGAATAGACCTTACCAGGGAGGCTTAAGAGTGTGATCCCCCTATAGTTGGAACACACTCTACGGTCCCCCTTTTTGAATAGAGGAACCACCACCCCAGTATGCCAATCCAAGGGAACTGCCCCTGATGTCCACGCGATATTGCAGAGATAAGCCAACACAACCCCACAACAGTTTCCCTCCCACAGACAAAAAACATGCATGTTAGGCTGATTGGTAACTCTAAATTATCCCTAGGTGAGAGTGAGCGAGTGAATGTTTGTTTGTCTCCTTTGTCTCTGTGTCCTTGTGATGGACTGGAGACCTGTCCAGGGTGTTCCCCACTTTTTGCACAGTGATGGCTGGACATGGGCACAAGCGACCTCCACAACCAAAAAGAAAGAAGTGGATAAAGATAATGGATGGATGGATATTTTGTAGTTTTAACACATGACGGGGTGTCTGTGTAACAAAACCTCTGTGATAATCGAGGGACTACTGTACAGGTGGTCCCCAACTTACGACAGAGTTCCGTTCCTACGCCCGTTCGTAACACGAAAATCGTCGTAAGTCGAAATACACACACACACCACCCCATATACTGTACACATACAGTACATGTACGGTACTATACAGTTACCAAGCACTTTGCCTATCCTAACACCAGTGATGTCAGTAACGCGTTACAAAGTAACGCGTTACTCTTGTCGGACCACTTTTTTCATTAACAAGTAATCTAACGCGTTGCTATTTAAAAATCCAGTAATCAGATTAAATTTAATTTCATCAAATTATTGTGCGTTACTTTTTGTCATTTTCTGTAGTACTGTATTTATTTTATTTCCTCAATGCGTCTCGGGGAGTGATTTAAAAAAAAAAAAGACGAGTCTATGCGGACATTCCGTCACCTGCTGTGAGTGTGAAACCTGACACCAGCAGCGCGTCCTGGAGCTGAGCTGAGGAGGACGAGTGATTAAAAAAAAGACCGTGACGTGACGTCTGCTCTATGCGACCTGAGTTTCAGCTTTCTTGTTAAAAGAGGAGCGCAAATTCAAAGCTGTGCATGGACTTTGTTTCACAAGACTGGATCTGCAGCAGCAACACGTCTACTTGAACGGATTTAACGACATCATCCGAACGTGAACACCGCTAAGGCGCTAACAGCAGCTGCAACTTTTATCAGGTAATCAGTCCAGATCAATAACACAAACTGTAGGAGTTTTTAAATCTCTGCATCGTCTGATGTGCAGGCTTTACTGAGCGTCAACACTTCAGCACTTTATGAAAAAACTAAGGACATCCACCTGCAGCTAAGAAGTATGTGATGAAGACCCTGATGCTGCTCAATAATCCAGGTAGAAAAATCTAAAAAAGCTAAGTCTGGTCCTCTGGACATTCAAAAAACAAAACAAACAACAACAAAAAAATTGTAGAAACGTTTCATATTTCATCAGAAAGACTTCTCAGTCTGAGGAGCTGTATTCAACTCAGTCTTATAAATAGCACCCTCTCACAGTGGATCAACCAGTTTGTTGATGACAGCCAAAACCAGCTGCTCACATGATCAAGGAGGACCATCAGCCTAACAATGGATCATTAGCACCCTGATTGTTTGCTATTCACAGAGGGCTGAGTGACACTAGCAATAACAGCATTGTAAGAGGTAGACAGTTGAACCCGGAGGCCTCCACCTCTGTTTAATGATGGATGGTTTCTTTTCACAAAGATGGCCTCCTTTACTCCTCTCTCAAACCATTGTTCCTCTCTATCAAGGATGTGAACATCTTCATCCCTGAAAGAGTGACAGCTGGCCTATACAAACGTATTCTTCACTTGACACATTTTCAAAATAAACATTTCATAGACAATTTTATGTTTTATAAAAACAAGTATTTATGTTTAATGAAGTCAAGAAAGACCATTGTGTTTTTTGAATATTTTTTATTAGTAATTATTTTACATTTAAATTGTTTATGTATTGTGACAGAGTTCTTGTCAGCAGCTGCTGAAAGTAACTAATAAAGTAACTTAGTAATCTAACTTAGTTACTTTCCAAATCAAGTAATCAGTAACTTAACTAAGTTACTTTTTCAATGTAACCATGCCATCACTGCCTAACACAGTACTCTACATAATTATCAAAAAACACATACAGTACATTTGGAGCCATAATGAAGGAAAAAAAGAGTTAATTTCTTACTGGGAGCTGGTCAATTCTTCCTCCATCTATTATCATGTTAGCTTGTGCACATCCGAGCTCCTGCAGCTTCACGCGGTCCACAGCAATTACAGCAACATCTGTTAGCATGTGCTCAGCTGTAGCATAAACCTCAGCTCCAAAACATAAGGTCTCTGTATTTCCACGCGCGGTCCAGCAGTCCAGAATTAGCATATTAGCCCCTCCCTCCTGCTCTGCTCCTGTCTCTCCTGTAAGTTTCAAGCTCCCCCGCCCTCCCTCCTGTAAGTTGCGTTTCAGTTTTAAGTTTCGTTTCAGTATTATCTGGTGTAAAGGCACATAAACCACATAACTCGAACAATGCTTTTCAATGGGAGGGCGTTCATAACCGTGAAACGTCGTAACTCGAGACAGTCGTAACCCGGGGACTACCTGTAATTGGATTTGGCTTCAAAACAGTTCAAATTTTGTATTTTTTATCTCAGAAAAGAAAATATAAATAAGGAAATATGATGGTTTTTCTAAGAAGAAACTAAGGGTACCAATACTAAAGAGTACTTTGTAGTTCAAATTGATTTGAAACAGTGTTCATAGTTTTATAAGCCAGTGTTTTTCAACCACTGTCCCGCGGTACACTACTGTGCCGCGAGTGATCATCAGGTGTGTCGTGGAAATTATCCAATTTTCGTTAACTGGTCTAAAAAGATTTTTTGGAAACAAATTAATTATCTGTTCGGCCGTACGCCGCTCTACGCCGTTCGTACGCAGAGGCACATGCGTATCCCCGTAGGGCATGTACGTGCAAAACTAAATTTTTACAACCGCGAACGCATGCGCGTTGTCGCACAATTAACTGCCCGGCGCCTGACTGTTTTGTATGTGACATAGATGTATTAAATTCCCCTTCTTCTTCACTGATCTGGCCTTTTTTAGTGCTTTAGAGCTGTTGTAATGTTTAAATGGTTACTGTTGCACCGAGGGACTGAAAGAAACGCAATTTCAATCCTGTGTAGCCTATGACCTGTACATATTGCAGTTCTGACAATAAAGTTGACTTTGACTTTGACTTTGACTTTTCTTTAGTTTTTTTGCCAAAAGTCAAGTGATCGCTTCCTCCCCCGCTGACTCCATGACTGAAATGATGAGGAAATGAATGAATTTGTCACGAGCGAATTAAACTCAGGTTCAACGTGGTTGCGCGAGGTTCTGCAGATTTCCTGTCTGATGTGTGGGTTGCAGGACCAGTGATCCCTGTTTTTAGTTTATTTTTTATAATTTTTTTATTAACATATAAACACAGAACACCGCTGCAACAGAAGCTGCTGGCTCTCACATTTTTTTTCCCACCCGACCTGTCAATCAATTCAGTAGGCGTGTCAGCAACAGTGTTGCCAGATAGAGTCCAGGTTTTCCAGCCCAAAATTCTGTTAAAGACCGCCCAAAACCCACCCAATCAGAAAGTGTCACGTGACACATCACATACAACATCCTCCTGATGGTGTGCAATAATCCAAGCAGGGAAAAAAAAAAGTTAAATAGGTCCTCTGGATGGGTTAAAAATTGTAGAAACGTTTCCTCTTTTATCCAACAGACTTTTTCGTAGTATCTTTGTTTACAATTTTGGTTGGTGGTGTGCCTCGTGATTTTTTTCAATGAAAACATTGTGCCTTGGCACAAAAAAGGTTAAAACATTGTTATAAGCTTTGCATTTTTTGTTGTAGATGTTGGACTCAGTTTGGATGCATGCAGAATCTGACCAATTCATTTCAGTTTATTAATATAGTGCCATATCACAACAAAGTTGTCTCAGGGCACTTTACAGGAACATCCACATACAAAGAAAAGCTAATTAGTAAAGTTCTCTATCTAAGGAAGCAGCAGACTCATTGAATCTTCACTAGTGACCAGAGTTGAGTCAAGAATACCGTAAATTGAATGTCTTTAATGAACTCTAACCTTATATTGCTTTGTGTGTATGTTATTTAAACACTATTTTCTAAAACTTTAACCTAACATCAGTTTTTCATTACACAGTTATTTATTTGAAAGAACTGTAGATTTCCCACTGCAGTCCTGGGAACCTGACAGGAATATCATTATATTTCTGCTGGAAAAAATGCGTAATACAAAATAGATTGTTTTACAAAGATCTGTGGGGAAAAAAAGCGACATTTTTTTAGGCTGGAGCACTAAGATGGCAGCAATTCACTTTATTCATGGCTCTATTCTAACTTGCAGTTACAATATACATTTCTCCAAACTTAGGCCCTGTTTACACGGACACTGACACTGTGTGGGGGAAACGCAACTTTTGGGTATGTTAATTAGGTTGAAAGTTTTGCGTTGACATGGGCGAATTCTGTGGATACGACTCTCTCCCCCCACCCCCCGTACTCATGAATTTACTGTAGTTACCATGCTGGGCCATTAGATGGCGCTGTGATTTTTGGAACCTTCACTACTGCGCATGCGTGCCACTGCTGCCTGAGGTAAACAGAGCACACGAGGCAGCCTGTTTTCCTCTCTGGCTAAAAGTTCAGCTACTACAAGTTGTTGTCAACAAGTTAACAACAAGTTAAAGCTGGAATTTGGATAAGAGTCAACAGATTTGACACCAAGTGGGACCTGCTTCATCTGCACACCAGTTGCTGACTGGACCGGAACCGAGTCAACATGTCTGACTTTAGTCCGTGAGAATCAGCTGATTTACAGCAGCGCTACAAGGTAAACAATGTTCTTAATAATGTTTCCTTGTGTTTAGTTCGATCACAGAACAACCAACTGAGGTTTTATTTTTATTTTTTTCCTGCGAGGTCGAAGCTGTTCCACGAAGCGGACCGGCGGTTCGGATGTGGGTCCAGTTTCCACCAGGATGAAAACAACAGAGTCCAGTTCATTAAAGTTCGGTTAACGTGTTTTTAAAAGTGTTCAATTTAATTCTCAGTGTTTGTGACATGAGTTTGTGGTGTTGAATAAACAAATAAATTAAAAATCAACCTGGTGTCTTCATTTTCAGCAGCATGTTAGGCATGACGTAACGAGTCCAGATAGCTTCATTTAGCTCAGATAAATGTAAATATCTCCCACGCTAACATAAATACTGTTTATTATTGTTAAACTGTTAATATATAGCACATTTAGTATGTTATAGTGCAGCGTGACACGTGAAATGTCCGACTGCCTCGTTAACAGACAACTGGATCCAGGCAGCTGGCTCTCTTCCAACACAGATGCAGGTAAGGTGTAGAATAATTAAATATGAGAATCAAAATATATTCCATCAGCTATAGTTCAGAAAGTGGTGCGTGTGTCCACTGTCCAGTCCACCGCCATTGTTAAAATGCCGGCTGTCTGCGCGTGCGTGCTGCGTGCATGTGTTCAAATAAAAGCTCCACGGGAGATGTTTACATTATCAACGGGGGGTCTGCGAAAAACTTCCACCTTGAGAGCAGGGTCAGAAAAGTATCGGTGTCAAAGAGGGGGGCCAGCAGCGTCGTGTAGGCGATAAGTAAAGACGCAAAGAGAAAGTAGCGGTTACACTCAAAATACGCGCCGTGTAAACTGGCCCTTAGTCCAATCCAAGAGCTATTTAAGTAGGATAGTAATTATATACTGTAATCTACAGAGCCTTATTTCAAAAGAGCTGAACTATCCCTAAAAAAACACTTTAGGTCTTACCTGGTTAAAGGATCAAATTAAAATGTTGGAAACAATTGATTTATTGCACTGATGCCCAAATTAAGCTCAGTTGTAGTCTCTTTCTTGATAAAAACCTAATTTAATTCTCTCTGCATAGGTAGTGAGTTCACATACAAACACCTACACACACACAACCTGATAGCAGATAGCAAGTGTTGACACAGTGTTTGCCGAGCACAACAGCCGTATTCTTGTTCCTTTGGTGAATGGTTTCAGAGCTTCTCAAATAATGAACCCGTAACGTTTGTTGTCAAACAGAAACATTCTTGGATGTCTTCAAACCAACAAAATGAAGTCTACCGCAACAACAGTTTTACAGGGTAAAGCATTTTGTTATGATTGAATGGTGGGTATGTGTGAACCCATTGGTGCAGGCAGGCACAGGGAACTCGCTGGATCAAATAAGAAATATATTTATTAATAAAATAATAAGTTGACGAGGCAACAATACCCACAGATGATCGAGGAGACATGGAGGGGGACATCATCCAAAGCCATGCAGGACAATACGTGGACGCAGGGAACATAGCAGACTTAAATACAAATGTTAATGAAAAGACAATGACAAACACCTGGAGAACGACAACAGGTGGCAGAGGGAGGAGCTGATTTTAAGAGAGAGAAACACTGAGAGAAGAGGACAGATGATGCAAAAATCACAAAAACACACAGATCCTCTCACATAAAAAAAAATGTTGGCTGCACATTGACACACTTGGTTATCATTAGCTGTGTTTCCATCCATTTTCATTTCGAATTTTGAGCTACCTCGCAAATATGTAAATACAAATTAATGCAGATCAGAAGTGTTTCCATCTACTGGCTTGAAGCGCTTCTTCCAAGCCGCGCACAGCGTCATTACGTCAGACGTCAGCGTCATTACGTCAGACGTCAGCACTGCGCATGTCTACAGTAAACAGGAAGTAGCGGTTGAAAACAGAACCCGGCCACACATCTCGTCAAAATGGAGAGAATATTTCAGGTACGTGTTGCTATCGGGCGAGTTGTATTTATTCTGTCATGCCAACTAGTTTTAGCGATGTTACATGTTGTCCGGAGCGGAAACAGCTGAACGTCACGTGACGTGAATGTTCGCTACGTCAGAAATGAGTCGGAAAATGTGTTTCCATCTGTCGTTTAGCGCATCTGCTCGGTTGCGAAGATCCCAAAAACCACCTCAAGCGAGCGTATAAACTTTTTAGCGCATTTCAGGAAGTAACCTCGCATTTTGCCGTTTCCATTAAGCTTTTCTGCTGCGATATTTCAAAATGCGCACCTAGAAACCTTGATGGAAACACGGCTACTGTTGCTTCCCAGTGAGAATGTCCTACATTCGACTCCTGGCCGGGGCTTTTTGTCTGAAACTTCCATATTTCACAATGAA
>JBBPBX010102283.1:0-12059 GCA_038048925.1 Garcialebias charrua
ACCGGATATCGGTCCGGTCTAAAAGCTGAGTGGGCTTTACCCGAACCTCAAGCAAAAACATGTTGTAACAGAAAAAGGCACTTAATGGAGCAGCATATGTGTGAAACAGACCTTCAACAATAAATCGCAGATGTAATAGAATGAAGCAGGATCGTGACTCGGCGGTCACAACAATGAAAAATGCATGCAGCCTCGCGACACGTAATGAAACGTCTCACAAGCACAGACAAAACATTCATCACGCACCCGCTCCAAGCATACGTTCATATGTGATTTAAAAAATAATTCTAACGGGAAAATAATCCAGACAATGCCACGATCAGCAACTCCCGGACACTCCCCAGCCAAAACCACTCTATAAGTCCACAACAGGATGCAAAATAATGCCAACAACACCGTAACAAAAATAAGCTACAAAAACAACTTATCAATTTAATCTTTCAGAAGACCTGTACGCGGCCACCAATTGTAATAGAATAAATGCGGTTGTAAGGTATTTAAACACTTACTGAGCCATCATTATTGTAGATGCGCAGTTTAGCAGACTTTAATCTTGCACAAACTGCCACCAAAGTGCGAGTTCTTCCTTTTTCCGATACTAAATTGTTTCTACTGTGATTAATCAGAAATGTAATTTCACGCTTAGACTTCAATTTATATTGGTCTACCAGAAAATAGACCTTTTATTGAAACTATCACAGAATTACATTAAACATTGGTATCGATATTAGCTCTGATTTAATAACTACGTTGACAAGAATTCAAATTAAAACAAACAGACAATTAGGAACTTAACTGTTGGCACATTTACTTGACAGATTAAATAGCTTATGAAAAATAAGAAATAGGAGGAAGGAGTTCTGGAGCTAAGTTAACCAAAGTTGTTTACTTTGAACCAACCAGGGTGGCAAGCTTTCCCATACGGATCTTAGCTGTACTTCCGACACGTGCAGCATACAAGCAAAGCCTCTTTACCTGGTGACGAGACGTCTTGCGAGGTGAGGACTGAGAAGTTTGTGGACACTAACGGACTGTGTGGTCCAGTGAGCGTCCAGATGACTTCGTGCGTGTATGACTGGGTCAGACGAGCGGGAGCACGCGTTCACCGGCAGGAACAGACTCCAATCGCACTGGTTGAACTTTCAAAATAAAACTTTAGAAAACAAATTCTTCCAGGAGAGTGAATGGATCAAAGTAAGGCTTTACTATGATCCCCGCTGAGACGTGGGTCGTTGACACATGACCGGGCCGTCTCCAGCTTTCCCAGAGGAGAGAGCAGGTTGACAGTTCGTTCTCCTCGAAACTCTAACCCAAAATGCAGGAAGTGCCCCTTAAGAAGGGGGTGTGACTTAGTCACATACTTCCTGCTGATTGGTTGTTGCACCCCTAGAGAGGGTGTGACTTTGCAAATGAGTGAGTTTGAGTGACAGATGATAGGGTAGACAAAACATAGAAAACATACGTGAGAAGATGCAGGTGCATGTGCACAAGTCAGTACTTTGTTTTGAGAACTGATTCATTGTTTTTAGAAAGGACGGGAGACCGAAAGCAAGCTATGTCTAGCACTTTTCCTTCGAAACAAAAACAGTTCAAACAAATACGAAGGATTGTCCATTCAACCTTAGACACTTATTCTGCATAGAGCAGACAGTTCAAAGCACGATCATTCTGAGATGTTCTCTTAACTTTGTCATATTTAAAATATACCATCTTAGTAAAATCATCATTGAAATGACAAAAATACTGTTTGATCAATTCTGAATTAACACACATTAAAGAGAAAGTTCAATCTGATTAATTAGTGTCCATTAATTCATAATAATTGTAAAAAATATAAGTGTCCATTTGTCTCCTTGAGGGCCTCAAGAAGGTGTAACACTGAGAGTTCCAGAGAGATGCAGAGAGGCCCACATCCCATACGGACATGAGGTTGCTATATCACTACACCAGACTATTCTATAAAATGACATGTTATCTTGTACTCAATTGGTATGTACCTGGTACCTATGCAACCTGGCTTTATAATGAAATGACTAATAACCTAGTTGCCTGGTATGTACCGAGGTCTTTGTTACAATCAAAAAAATGTGTTCAATAAAAAAACAACTGGACTTTTATTTGTAGCAGAAGACGTTTCGCCCTTCATCCAAAAGGCTTTCTCAATTCTAAGAGAAGAGACCTGTCCAGGTGTCCCTGTGATGGACTGGAGACTTGTTATTATTATAACTTGTCAGTTATTATTATTATTATTATTATTATTATTATTATTATTATTATATTACTTGTAAATGTGTTCCTGTGATGGACTGGAGACCTGTCCAGGTGTCCCTATGATGGACTGGAGACTTGTCCACGTGTCCCTGTGATGGACTGGTGACTTGTAAATGTGTCCCTGTGATGGACTGGAGACTTGTAAATGTGTCCCTGTGATGGACTGAGACTTGTCCAGATGTCTCTGTGTCCCCCTTCAATGTAGCCAGTCCAAAGTTGGACAGATTCTGGAAAAAGCAGCAATATCTGATCCTAATATGTCAGACACAAGTTTCCCTGTTTTTCCCAGCACTTCAAAATGTTGCTTTTCTCCTGACACAAGGAATATTGGAGAAAACACATTTAAAACATAAGGCAAAGCAGTCTGCATTCTATCATGAAATCTCAAGTGGAGTTTGCTATTTATGAGACTGAGCTGAATGCAGCACCTCAGACTGAGGAAGTCTTTATTTAGGGCCTTGTCATCAAATTTATCAGTGAACTTAAAAGGTATGTGGAGCTTTATTAGTGTTAACAAAAAATACAATTTTTCCTATTTATATAACTAGGTTGAGGAATCTTAGCAAATAAATCCTTTGCAAAATATGACTTTCTTTTGGAATATCGAGGTGAACTGATCACCAAGGAGGAATGTGAGAGGAAGCAACAGGTTTGCGATGAATCGATGAAAGTGTTTTTGTTTGAATTGTACTTTGATGTAAAAACTGTAAAAAAAACTTTGTCGAGGAAGTCTTCTTTTATAAGACTGAGCTGAACACAGACTGAGCTGAATGTAGTACCTCAGACTGAGGAAGTATTTATTTATAAGACTGAGCTGAGTACAGCATCCAAGACTGTGGAAGTCATTTGTCCGAAAGGTTTCCTCAATCTGAGATGTTGCATTCAGCTCAGTCTTATAAATAGCACCCTCTCACAGTGGATCAACCAATTTGCTGATGACAGCCAAAACCAGCTGCTCTCATGATCAAGGAGGACCTGCAAACTGGTTGATCCACTGTGAGAGGGTGCTATTTATGAGACTAAGCTGAATGCAGCACCTCACACTGAGGAAATCTTTATTTATAATACTGAGTTGAATACATTATCTCCAGACTTGGACAAAAGACTAAACATTTCCAGTTTTTTTTTTTTGCTTTTCTTTGTGTTGTTTTTTTGAATGTCCTGAGGACCAGACTTAGCTTTTTTGATTATTCTACTAGAATTATTGAGCATTCATCAGGGTATTTTAATTTTAGTATGTGTCTTGTTCAACAAGCTTTCTAGTGTTTTATGTTTTCATGTAACAAATGTGATGCCCTGTGATAAACTTGCGAACCGTGAAAGGTGCACCCCGCCCCTTGCCCTATGATTGCTGGATATGGGCACCGGCGACCCCCGTGACCCAAAATGGAAGAAACGGGTAAAGATAATGGATGGATGTAGAAAATGGGCAATGTTTAGGCTGATGGTCCTCCTTGATCATGTGAGCAGCTGGTTTTGGCTGTCATCAGGAAGTCTTTATTTATAAGACTCAGCTGAATACAACATCTCAGACTAAGGAAGTCTTTATAAGACTGAGCTGAATACAGCATCTCAGACTGAGGAAGTCTTTTGTCACTCGTAAGTTTTTTTCATTCATTCAACCTTTATTTATACAGGCTAACCTCGTTGAGTCACGGGGACTCATTTACAAGAGGGACCTGTCTCACTCACACCAAACAACCATCCACTCTCACACTCACACCTAGGGTCAATTTAGAGTCACCAATCAGCCTAACAAGCATGTTTTTTGGTCTGTGGGAGGAAACCGGAGTACCCGGAGGAAACCCACGCATGCACGGGGAGAACATGCAAACTCCACCCAGAAAGGCCCTGGACCGGGATTTGAACCGGCAACCTTCTCGCTGAGAGGCAGCAGCTCTACCAGTTGTGCCACCGTGCTACCCAAAGCAAGTTAGGGCAGCAAGTTAGGGATAACCTGTACTTTACAGTGGGTTGTGGTGAACCGTGTAAAAAAAGTACAATTTTGTTTTAGAAATATGTACAAGTTTATAATGTTAATGTTTTATAATATGTAAATATGTCATCTCAGACTGAGGAACTCTTTCATCGCTCGTAAGTCGGGGATCACCTGTACTTTACAGTGGGTTGTGGTGAACCGTGTAAAAAAAGTACAATTTTGTTTTAGAAATATGTACAAGTTTGTAATGTTAATGTTTTATAATATGTAAATATGTCATCTCAGACTGAGGAACTCTTTCGTCGCTCGTAAGTCGGGGATCACCTGTACTTTACAGTGGGTTGTGGTGAACCCTGTAAAAAAAGTACAATTTTGTTTTAGAAATATGTACAAGTTTGTAATGTTAATGTTTTATAATATGTAAATATGTCATCTCAGAAGTCTTTCATCGCTCATAAGTCAGGGATCACCTGTACTTTACATTGGGTTGTGATTAACCCTGCAGAAAAAGTAAAATTTTGTTTTAGAAATATGTACAAGTTTGTAATGTTAATGTTTTATAAAATGTAAATATGTCATCTCAGACTGAGGAACTCTTTCGTCGCTCGTAAGTCGGGGATCCCCTGTACTTTACATTAGGTTGTGATTAACCCTGCAGAAAAAGTAAAATTTTGTTTTAGAAATATGTATATAATGTTAATATGTTTTATAATAATGTAAATATGTCAACAGAATTTAAGTTTTTATTTTATTTTATTTGAAACATTTAAGTTTTATTTTATTTTAAACATTTGAAGATTTGTTAGTGAAGATTTGTTAGTGAATATAAATAAAGTATGTGCCTAATTTGTTTAATAAAAGCAGTTCAAAAAACTGTTCTCCTAATGCAGTGTCCTGTCACATTTGTGTGTTTTATGTTAATTTTATGTTAAGTAGGCGGAGTTTAAATGAGACGTAATTGTCCCTTTAAAGACCCCGTAATGTTTGTTTGTCCTCATAAACCACATTTTTTGACGTCCTTGTAAACCACACTGGAGTCTGGGTGGTAAAACTTGCTGTGAAGCTCCTATCGGAAAGCTAAAGTGACCCACATTTTTTTCAGATTTTTTAGAGTGCTCTGAGCTTGGTCCCAGGTCGCTAGGACCTCGGGAAGCGGTAGTCCCCGTAAACCACCTTCGGGCGGGTTTGGCGAAAAAGTCCGGCTAAACCACATTGACAAACCTGTGTGTGTGTGTGTGTGTGTGTGTGTGTGTGATAACAAATGTATGTGGCCTTTTGTACATGGCATTCTGTAGTTTAGCCCAGACATCCTTTTCAATGTCCATGTAGTGAGCTGTGACTGGCTTCAGAGGTGGAATGATACTCAAAACATCTTCCAAAAGATACCATAATACGTCTTCACGCATTGGCCAGAAAAATCCATTGACCCCAATTTTGTGCATGTAGTGGACCTCAACGTGTGTTTCACTTGTATTTGTGATGACATCTGGGTAAAAGTCACCACCATCCTTTACCACATACAATTTCCCAACAATTTCAGGACTTTGCCACATACTTTCTTTGGCTGTGGGTGTTGTGTGTTGATGATTGAACGTGAAATGTTTTGTATTAAAATATTCACAGGTCAATATTTGTTTTGTTGTGCAGATGCAGCTGATATCCCTGTATGTCAGTTCTCCTTGGGAAAAAAAATAATAATAATGAATTTAATTTATAACGCACTTTTCATTAATGAAAATCTCAAAGTGCTACAAAGTGCAACAAAATTAAAGGTCAAACAAAACAAGTGATAAAACAAGTAAAACCAATAACAGTATCAACTAAGATCAAAGATAGAATCATGAGGAAGTAGAGTAGGCTCGGTTAAAAAGAAAGGTCTTCAACCCGCTCTTAAAGTTAACCAGTGACTGTGGAGCTATCAGGCAGTCAGGAAGCAGTGGTGGGCAACGCTAATCAAAAAATTAGTTCCACAATTTCTAAAACGCTTATTAATTTTTTTAGGTCCACAATTTCAAAAGCACAAATGTCTTATGAAAATTAGGGGAAGCTAATCTAATCCGCTATTTATATTCGACAATTGGTAGCCGGCAGCGTTATGCAATATTTGCACTACACTGCCAACTGAAAAGTAACTAAAATGATCCTAAAAGGATGAAATTACAAAAATCAAAGGATTTATTTAATACTTTACGTACATATATTCTATTCGGCCACGAAATTAACAAAAAAGAGAATGATCTTTTAATCCCTAAGACCACTTTTAAATCTCAAATACACGGGTGTGTCGCCACCGCATTTATACATAAAAGTAACCCAAATACATAAAACTAACGACTCACCGTCGAGTGGTGGACACAAAACACACAATACAATCCTCCGGCCGCGTTAATTTGGCTTGAAACAGCGGGGTTCTCTGCGGATTTATGAAGAAACCGAGCGCAAACAGCTAGCCATAAACGTTAGCACCCGAGTTCACCTCTGACCCGGAAGATGTCAAGATGGAATAGTCCATTTTTAGTAGGGGGATAAAGAAATTGACCGGTTTTTGTATTGCGTATTTAATGATTGTTTTCATCGTAACTATAATTATTTT
This sequence comes from Garcialebias charrua, assembly GCA_038048925.1. Classification (NCBI taxonomy): domain Eukaryota; kingdom Metazoa; phylum Chordata; class Actinopteri; order Cyprinodontiformes; family Rivulidae; genus Garcialebias; species Garcialebias charrua. The sequence continues at coordinate 6,804 of JBBPBX010102283.1, forward strand.
TATGTTAAATGTACATTAACAAGCAGGATCAATGTTAGGGATGTAGGTGACTGGCCGGGGCGCGGCGGGGCCGGGGCCACTGCTGATTGGGATCCCCAGGCAACGGCATCATTTGCTACATGGTAGATCCGAGTCTGTTCTCTGCTCTGCCCCCCCTCCCCCTCACACCCTCCTCCTCTCTGCTCTTTACGGTGGGGAAAAGGGTAAAACAAGCAGCATAAGAGCTTGTAAATAAGTTTATTGGTTTTTACTGATAGATAATTAGTTATTAGTGGTACTTCATTATAAATAAAAATAGCACAAATCCGCTTATGAATTATAAAAGTTAGTCAAACCACAAAAACGCTGACAAAAAGTTTAAGTCCACTGTTAGCGGATTAGCGCTTTAGCGCTATCTAGCGTTCATCTGCCCACCACTGGTATATACATACATACATACATATACATTCATATTCAGTCACATACCCATCTACATATCTACATATGATATCTACATATACATCCCTATATCCATTTGTGTGTGGTTGTGAGCATGCATAAGTGAATAAGGCTTCTCAAATAGAACATTCAATAGTGACAGTGAAGCATCAGAGATCCGTCCCCCAAGACCCGAGGCAGACAAAGGAGGGACCAGAGCCCAAGACCCCAAGAGGAACCCCGAGCGCGGAGCCCCTGGGGTCACCCAAACAGGACGAACCACTCACCCACCCCCCAGATCCGACCATAGGGGAGAACCGGAAGACTCCCACCAGCGACCACACACAATGGCTGTTTCCTACTTTAACCTAATTTCTGCTACTTTTAGCCTTCAGCTGGCCTTTTCCTACTTTTGTCTAGCCATTGCTACTTTTAATTTGCTCCCTGCTTCTTTTAACTAGGTTTTGCTACTCTTAGCTTGTCTTTTTTTAACCTTTACATAGAATCTGCTGCTTTTATCTTTCAGCTGGCCTTTTGCTACTTTTACCTAGCCTTTTCTATTTTGAGCCTTTAGCTAGCCCTTTGCTAATTTCATTAGCAAGTCTAGCCATGTTCGCCAATGACTTCTGCAATGGCACTTAGAGAGAACGAAAGAGCTAGCCTTTTGTCACTTTTAATTTTTTCTAGCTGTTTGTTTCTGTTAGATACAGTTTAGCTTAGTGTCCAGTTAGCTTTTAGATGCTTAAACATTTTGACTTCTTTTGCTACAGTTCTGGTACTTTTAGCTAGCCTTTTCAAAGATTTGACCTTTGGCTAGCATTTTGCTATTTTTAGCTATAATATCAAAGTTTCAGCTTTTTTGGCTAATTGCACCAGAGCCATCAAGCACTCATTGTTGATAGAAAGTTTAATTTTTTTTACCCTGATGCATGCTCAATAATCCAGGTAGAAAAAATCTAAAAAAGCTAAGTCTGGTCCTCTGGACATTCAAAAAACAAAACAAAACAAAGCAAAAAAATTGTAGAAACGTTTCGTCTTTCGTCCGAAAGACTTCCTCAGTCTGAGATACTGTGTTCAGCTCAGTCTTATAAATAGCACCCTCTCACAGTGGATCAACCAGTTGGCTGATGACAGCCGAAACCAGCTGCTCACATGATCAAGGAGGACCATCAGCCTGACGATGGATTGTTAGCACCCTGATGGTTGTTTGCTATTCACAGAGGGCTGAGTGACTATGGAGGACTGAGCTGAACACAGTATCTCAGACTGAGGAAGTCTTTAGGATGAAAGACGAAACATTTCTACAATTTTTTTGCTTTGTTTTGTTTTGTTTTTTGAATGTCCAGAGGACCAGACTTAGCTTTTTTAGATTCAATTTGTTTAGTTTCCAATCATTTCTCGGTCCGGAATTCAGCTCTCACCATCAGTTTTCCAGGTCTGTTTAGTATTTTTGTTCCAGAAAAGAAACATAATTATAGAACTGATTGATAAAAAGAAATGCGAGCTAAGAAAATTCTGTTTATTTGTGAGCGAAAGATAGATGCCGAGAAGGAGAACGCTATTAGAGGCGTGTTGTGGGTAATGATGGGTTCAGTTATTGGTGACCGGTGATGTCAAAGAAGTACCTAATTGCCGTCCCTGTTGCCTCATTAGGCACAGCAAGGAGTCACCGCGCTCACTCTTCCTCACCACATCGCCTCTTCGCTCCCGCTCCTTCTGATGCCACGTTCTGTGTTTCTGCTGCTTTTGTACTTTGAGAAAGGGAATGTTTTCTTTAAATTATGAAAGGCGTTTTAAAGGGATTGCTTTTTGATTTTGTGCTGTCAGTCCATGCACGATTCCATGAAATTTATTGTTTTGTTTTTATGACAGTTGGACGATCATGTCATTGCCCATTTGTTTTTTTCTTCTGTCTTTAGCAAAAATCAATCATATTGCTTTTAACAACACTTTAGTTATAGGATAAACATCTACACTTGATTAACTTTTAGAGTAAACTCAACATGAGATGGCCACCACAACTAATCAACCTTAAAACACAAAAACTCAGTAAATTTGATTGAGCTAAATATTTGTGTGGTAGTCGCTGAGAGTCATCCCCATCCAACTCAGAGCACTAATGGACCACACGGTACATTGGCACATGAGATGTATTTGTTCAAGGAATGCTGGTTTAATTTAATTCTTGTTTTTCATTTCATCTCCCCCTTTTTCTTTTCCAACTTCTTCGCTGAAGTCACCTTCACCGTCGTGATATGCAGCCGTTGCTCTGTTTTCCCACCTACCCCTCCCGTGTTTGCCCTGCCTCTGGGCCACACTTCCCTCCATCACATCCCTCTCCTTGCTATTTTATTTATGGGGCGATGCTGATGGGGCAAACCCAGGTAGGGATGGTATATTTTTTTCGTTTGTTTTGTGTGGAAACAGATTTATCAATGACTTGTCGTTTGTGCCAAAAATCAAAGCCATTCATCAAAAGCAAAGGGAAAAAGGCAGCAAGACAAAGGCAGCAAATATTAGTGAGACAGAAATTGTGGAAATTGCAGGATCTGCACGAGATCTAATTGGGTCAGTAGCAAATAATATGGCTGCGTTGGTGCTGAGCTGAGCTTTGGAGCTGAAACAGCAGGCTGGTCAGAGCATCAGCAGGAGAGTAACTCAATCTCATGAGAGATAACGTAAGAAATTAGGTAACCTGGAACCTCCTGGTCCGTCTCGGTTCTGAGCAGTAACAATGTGAGAATTCAGACTCAAACCAAAAGAACAGTTGAAAATGTCAAAGGCACATGAATGTTTTCATGGAAAAAGCCACAAAATATATATAAAAAAAGCTATCCTGAGGAAACATTGTTCAGTTCATGTATCATTTTGTTTGACAGGGGTCATTCTTTATTTCGCAGCGCTGGCTGGGCCTGTCATGAAACATTAGAAAAATGACAACTTTAATAATACTGTTCATGACCGAAGATTTATAGAGGTAAAAAAAAAAAGACAGAAACACACCAGTTCTTTTGGCACGTGACCTTGTCTTTCAAAGTAAAGGTCAAACAAGCATTGAGTTAATGGGATGTGTCTGTGTAAAAACAGCCCTCAGGACAAGAAACTGCAAAGAGGAAATGCTGATGAAGTGAGAAACGGGTGAAACAGGAAGGTAACAATAATGAAAGGGAGAGCTTGGAGCGAGTGACAGAGAGACAAAAAGGCATCTTTTTTCAGGGTGTGAGAGCAGGAGCCACTCGGGACTTGATAAGGGGACGCAGCTTGTGGTGAAAAGATAAATGCACCTTGACAGGACAGGACTTCCTGCCAACACGACCAACAATCCCTCCCTTCCTCTCTCCCTTCACCTTCACTGCTCAAAGCAGAGTGATGTGGGCTTCAAGCAGCACCTGTGACACCAACTGCCAGTCCTGGGAAACATCAACAAGTCACCTGTTCTGACAAAAACACAGATCTCACCAGCACCCCTCTCATTCAGCTTCCTCTGAGCAATGCTGATTTCAGATCCCATGGCTGCCTCTTGTCAATCCATGAGAAGAATTTCACTCAAATTAATCAAGGAACATTAGCACCATTCACATCCCACCTTTATCAGGAAACGAGCAGCGGCGGCTGCTTTCTAAAAAGCTGATACACTGATTTTCCTAATGGGAGACTAAGAAGCTCTTAAAAAGAAGAGCAAGGTGGAATCTCCTTAAAGTCGTTACCATCAAAAAGCTCTCAGTAAACTCAGGGCTTTTGTTACTGCATTTTTAATCATTTTGATTCTAACGTGGTAGCTAAAAGTTCTTTCAGCATGTTAGCCTTGTGCATAGTGACATGCACCAAAAGCACCGCCGGTGTACTATTAAAGTCGGTTTGTCCTGCCAGCTTCCACATCAGGCTTCGTTCCTGGCACAGGCAGCATAGCCACAAAAGTGAACAAGCATGATCCAAGAGTTATGCCACGTCCTGACCAAACGCGTTTTCAACTGCAGGAGCGTCCAGTTTACATGCAAAGTCAATGGGGAACGCGCCTCCAGCCGCGTCTTGGCGTCGGGCGTCACGTCACGTGCGTGTTGAGCGTGCTGGAAAGAGTTTTCCGTGCACGTGAACCCGCTCAGCCTCCAAAGCACGCGTTGATCATTGCTGAAGTTTTCGCCGTTCAAACGTTCAAACGCCGTTCAACTCTCCTGATCAGGGAGAGTCGGGGGGAGAAGAGAGGGGGAGAGTCCCTATGTGACGCGGAAACGAGGGGACGGGGGTATTGCGCAACTATGTGACGTATTGTTTGTGGGACACAGAAAAAACCCGCGGTCGTGTACTATGGAAGTGAAACTCATTGTAGCTGTGTGTTCGCGACAAGTCCTTCACGACCAGTCAAGTCTGCTCTACAGAGACAGAAATAAAAAGCTCCTCGCCTGGCGGAGTGCAGTGAGGACTCGGTATACCGCCACACCGCCGCAGCTTCTCGTTCTGGTCAGGACACCACTGGGTCCAGTGCGTCCACTTGCGTGCGTGACGAGCCTTTTTGCCGTTGAAAAGCTGTTTGGTCAGGACGTGGCATTATGTGCAAGTCTTGGCTTCTAGATCCATCATCCTGAGAGCATCCTGATATTCCAGACTGTTGGGTAAAAACAATTGTTTGAATAATGCTCTTTTTTTGTTGCTTTTTCTACACCGTCGATTGTATAGTTTACCTACAAAAGAGACATACACATCTATCTATCTATCTATCTATCTATCTATCTATCTATCTATCTATATCTATCTATCTATCTATCTATATCTATCTATCTATCTATCTATCTATCTATCTATCTATCTATCTATCTATATATCTATCTCTCTCTCTATATA